>CXYZ01004574.1:152280-184823 GCA_900006705.1 Sonneratia caseolaris | reverse complement strand
CTATTTTTTTATTGGTTTAATTGGGTTCATCGGTTGGATCGGAAACAGACAAGTTCAACCGAATTTGACCTCAATGCAATTATATTTTTTATATGAACGGCCGGTTCCCGGTTGAACCTGTCGAACCGGCCTGCCCGATCCGATTTTTAAAACCTGTGCACTACTCTATTAATTCCCAGATTCTTACTGTGAAACATTTAAACTTACCTCGAACCTAAAAGCTTAGATTGTTGGGTCAGCCTGTGAATTTTCGTCCTTCTTCCTGTCCGAAACCCGCTCTCAACGTCTTGGATGTCTTGCTCAATTTTAGCCGCGAGCAAATATGGTTAATCGAGCTATCTTTCCCCCTCAATTTATGTATCATGTTCGAGTCCAATATTGGAGAGAGTCTGTCGTCTAGACAACTTTTCCATCAGTGAAGTGAACTAAACATAATAACCTATTTCTCGTACCGGCCGATGTGAGAATTCCCATCGACAAAATTCAAGCTCTGGATGGGATGGGATATAATTTACAGGAAACATTCTTCCTCATGGAATGGAACGGAGCTAGCTCTGTAACAGTCACCATCGGGCACGACTTGACCAGTTGACCTCCCAAAGTCCGCGAGCGAGGGAGCGACATTTCTACAGGTCGAGCATGGAGGGGTTTCTACGCAGCTCCCCCGGAGTCAACGGACTTCGGGTCGTATTAGGTCGGCGGCTACTGGCCGGAATCTCTCGGACCAAGTCCATGCCGGCCCACGAAGTCAAGAGAAGTGGGTCTCTTCTCTCGTCGACACAAGCCCCCAATTATCTCTGTCTGTTTCTCTGTGCGGTCCACATTCGCGATCACAATCTTCCTCGTTAGGGATGATTCCCCCCCGGAGAAAAAAGTTAAGACTTATTGATATCATCCTCGAATCGACGCAAAGAGACTTGTGATTCGACCCCTTTCGAGCTCGAGTTTTCTGTCCTCATATTAAAGATTCCGTCAGCATGGATTTTTTTGGAGAATGTCGCACTTGGGTGGCTAATGCATATATAGGCTGTCGAAAATTTTCCCATCTGTTGACTAGTAATCAGACATTGTTATATACATTAGTCAGCACAACACCCCTCCCAAATATTGACACCTCTATACATACATACATACATACATATATATATATATCTCAATTTCATAATATAACGTATATTAGGACAACTATAATGACTTCAATTTTATTCTTTTATAGTGTATGCCAACCACTTGATATCCATGAATCTAGTACACCATGATTGACTCGGATTCGGATTCAATCAATCTATAATGGGATAAATGGGTTTCCCGCATTCTAAGTTACGTCCCATCATACGATCGAATGAGATATTGTCCGGACAATCGCTCGAAATATAAAAAGACCGAATGTGCGAGAAACGAGCTTTAACATAATTGCATCGGTCTCGACTTGAAACTTTGAAGTTATGGGTTCGATTCCCCTCTTCCTAGCCAGTTGAACTCGTGCTATATGCCATGTCGCATTACTACGTATACTTCACTTAATTCTATATACACTTTGTTAACTCATCTTATTTCATTCTTATAATATAAGTGGTTTTTTTTTTTATTTTATTAATGTCACATGATATTCTTGAAATTCGTCTTGTTGGACAATTTCTCCGGATCTATTCATCGTGAAGACGAGTATACCATATGAGGTGGATAGCAAATCCTAATTTATCATAGACACCAGGACATGATTTACTTAGCATAAATCAATTCTTATAAATCGAAAAAAATTCATGCTTACGAGGAATTACATTATTTGTTATATATGGTCGGCTCAGTTCAAATTTAAAATTTTCGCGATTTATCGCACTGTAATTGCAACATAATCCGTACGCCACACAAAATAGAGAGCTGACAAGTCTCAGCGATAGCACTATGAGGAAAAATATCGTGCGACTGATTTCAACAATATCGGATAATTGCAGAGGTGGAAATAAAGAAATATATAATTATATATAAAGAAAAGGGAGAGAGCGAGCTGTCACATTCCGACCAATCACGGCTGAATGAATACACCTGGATGATTATAGTCAACAACGTACGTAGCTTTCGTATGCTTTTTCTTCGTTCTTTTCCCCTTCTACGATCAAATACACACGCGCGCGTGTATGTATGCATGAAGGTAGGTAGGTCTACGCTTTTATTTTTCTCATTCAGTTGACAATTTCCTGGACTCCAGGAAGTTCTTCTTCTTGGGCTCACGGGACGAGACGTACGCCAGAAAGCTTGCGAAATCGGCGTCCATGTACCGCCTAGGGTTCGCCTCGTCGACCAGCTCCGGCGACGGCCTGATGATGCATTCCTTTGGCAGGCTGTGCAGGGTCGCGACCGATATTCGAGTTTCAGTGGAATTCGCCAGAACTCTGTGCAGCACGCTTTTGTATCTCCCGTTGCTGAAAATCTGCGGTAAAACCACAAATTAATTGAGTGATTGGTGTCGGTAATACGTTGAGAATTAGAACCCACGTCCGAAAAATGACAGAAATGATCATGTGCACTTTATATTGTATGTCTGCTGAAAGTTTTGGTGTTCGTTCATGTAGAACGGGATAGATTAGCTCGGGAGACGGACCTCGAGGTGGTCGCCAACATTGACGACGAACG
This sequence comes from Sonneratia caseolaris, assembly GCA_900006705.1. NCBI lineage: Eukaryota > Viridiplantae > Streptophyta > Magnoliopsida > Myrtales > Lythraceae > Sonneratia > Sonneratia caseolaris. Next base: position 182,189 of record CXYZ01004574.1, on the reverse strand, counting down.
AGCCGGGGATGGGCTTGACGGTGACCCAGTCGTCACGGTGTAGGATCTGGAGACCCGGGACCCGGTCCTGGAGCAGGAGCGTGAGGAACCCGTAGTCGGAGTGGGGAGGCATCCCGATGGTGAGCTCGGGCTCGGGGCAGGGTGGGTAGAAGTTCGTCACCATCATCTGGCTTCCCTCCTCGAGCCGTTTCATGATTCCGTCGTCTTCCTCGTCTCGTCGCCCTCCCGGCAGGGAGAGGCCCAGGCTTTCGAGGACGGCCTCCATTAGTTTCAGGAACAAGTGCTTGGTCTCTTCTGCGTAGGCAGCCACCACCTTCCTTTCTTGCATAAAGCAACAAAGCCATCAGTGTTACAACATATCATATAATTATTTATCAAATTGAGCTACAAATGCATAGGTAGCTATATATTCATATATGTTTGTCCATATGTAGCTATATATATATAAATATATATATTAACGTATGGCTGGCTACATATATCTTGGACGTCAAAGTCGAGAGATTTAATATTGGAAGCTAGAAATAGGCCTACGAGCTGTGAAGTGATGAACTTGGAAACTGAGAAAACGTTAAAACTCTGTTGGTGGTACGGTGAAGTGAAACATAGTGCAACTAAAATCGGTCGGTCCAACACCTCTTTTTTGTAGATGGCCTGGCCTCTCTAGTTCGACCGGGATCTGGATGAGTCGAGGCGCACTGCAGTTCCGGATGAGACTGGAGGATGAAACAATGATGTGGATGTTGTCCCCTAGCTAGATACGTGGTGCATTGAACTTGATCGGGAAGCTGGACATTTTTCTTCCCAATGATTGATCAAACAGGAAACCTAGTGGTGCAAGCTGATAATTATGTGGGTCTTCGACATCGACCAGTATCGATGTATGTGTGTCGACCACCGAACATACAAAGTACGAGAAGGAACAGGTTTTTTGACCCGCTGGGGGGCTTAAATACGGGCCCGTATATCGTTTATTTGCCGATGATTTATATACCGAGCCCAAGTGCGTTGCCGTAGAGGTATCAGGTAAGTGGTGTATATACCTCATGTCAGCAGGAGAAGAGGGCCAGTGAGGGAGGACTTGGGACATCGGCTGGCAGGTTATCTTCAAGAAGTCTCTCCAGCAGAAGACCTTGTCTTTGTTCTGGTTGAAGCTTGTGCCGTAACGCACCAGCGATGCCATGTCCGACGACATGTACTTGGCCCTCTCTTCATAAGGCTGCCCGAAGAACCTTGTGCTCGCATCGATCATGCCGCTTACCACCTCGTTCGGGATCCCGTGATTTACCAGCTGCATTTCGGCAAAGTTTTCAAAGTGATCGATTAGCAGAGTCTCGTGAACCGATCACGCATTACTCGGCGATGGCCCACGATGAAGGATCGCGCGAGACCTCCGAATCAAGATGCAGACCGCATGGATTATAGCCGTACGGCCGAAAGGTGAAACACCCACCTGGAAAAATCCGTATTGCTCGCAGGCTCTGGCTAAGGACTCGAGGGCTCCGGGCCGCTCCGACAGGCTTCTCAGCTCGGCGAAGTCGACCACCGGGAGGCTCACAAGCTTCCTCCCTGCGTCGGGCCCTGCGGTTCCATCGCCGACAGTTGTACCGGGCCGTTCGTCGACAGGCAGAATGTACTTGCTGGGAACCCGGGAGATCACCTTCTCGCAGAGATGCTTCACTCCCTTCTGGTACTGGCTCTCGTCACCCTCGAACACGTCACTGGCCTCAGCTGTCGCCACCATTGTAGGAGACATACTGATTCTCGGAGGCAGCAGATATTGCCGGACAACTTGAGCTTAAAATATACGCAGCAACTGCAGCAAAGTTCGCGAACAGGAAACAGTTTAAGGCATGCAAGTTGAGAGATGGAGGTCAGAGGAGCAGTTAAGGGAGAAATGGGAGAGAATGATTTTATATGTCACCGGCCGATCTTTTTGGGAAAGAAGGATTGATTGAGAGGCAGGGGAGTAGATCGAGATTTGCGGGAATGGAGAGTGGTATTTATAGTAAGGGCCCAACAAGACAGCAAGTGAACAGAGATGGCAGTTTTGGAGAAAACCAGGGAATGGTATCCGAGGGGGAGAAAACGGTTGACGACTGTTAGGTTTCGGTCAGGCCACGGGAGGCGGAGTGAATTCCTGGAGAGACAGGGCGCCGTATACTGCTGCCACCATCGTCAGTGTGCAGCCGCCGTGATGCATTTGCGATCGTGCATCCTGACGTGGGAAAGGAAGGTTAAATCGGCAAGGCAAGGGCCGTGACAGAGGATCATCAACTGGCCTCATGACTCTGCGGGGGCAGCACTCCACTACCCTGAATTTAATTAATCTGAATTATCTCGAATCGGTCTATCTAAGGGATTAAGAAGTCTTCGCTGTTTCGAGTCCTACCACTGAGATGATGAGTGTCGAACCACCGTTAGAGTAGTAGGTAATACATTCTGAAATCTCACCAATAACACTACCGCCCACAAAAATAATATCCGACGGTGAGCCTCGTGTCTCTGCGCCTTGTTTGGTTGGCATCACGTCTCATCGGGCGTTGCGTCGACATTAGGTGAGATTTGTGCAGCCCCCACATCGAAATAATTTTTTTTTTAAAAAATTCATCCATCTTTAATTCGTAAAAACAACGGCGACAATCGACAAAATGAAATAATTAACTGTTTTTTTTCCCTCCTCGTCGAGGCGCTATCGTGAGTAAGGACTATTCTTAACGTTGTCGCAGAGTCTTACCAAGGAATTGAGGAGGAAATGCGAGACGGTTCAAAGTCTTAATAACCATTTTGTCCCATTTATCGGGACCCTGACTATGGGAGACGAGATGTTTGTTGGTATGACGGTGTATATGTCGTCACCGATCTCGGAAGGTACTCCGTGACAACTAATCATTACTTTGCTGTATGTGTCTAGTTATCATCTCTTTTTTTTTAAAATTATACTGATACATATATATATATATATATATATGCAGGCACGGTAATTTATCTAGAAATAATTACATTTTCTTTATTTTTTAAAATGTATGTCACATTTAATCTTCGCATAAACATACATAACATTCATTTACTTTTTCACAAAATATCACAATCACTAACTTACCGTTGACGCAATATGTCCACGAAAAAGTTAAATGTGTCAAATTATAACCATTATGTTAATGGCTATCGTAAAAATTAATGTTATTGATATTCTTACTATTTTATAAATAAAATATTAAATATTACGTATGTAAGTATGTGAATATTTAATATTATATATACTTTTCGAGGATTTCCAAAAAGAATCTAGTAATTTTAAAAGTAATTTCCGATATGCGGATTTGTATATGTACGTATGTAATTTCGGAAACGTTAGGATAAACTCGTTCGATGGCGGAAATGCGCAAATTCACACACACTCACTGGTAAAGTCTTTTTTCTGCGGTTCTGTCAATGAAACTAAAATTTTGGTGCTTCGGGTAAATTGATCGGCTGATGGTCTAAGCTATACAAAACAAAGCACGAGTTTGACTAAAAAGGGGTACTTTGACTCGTGCTAGTTTCGGTTAAAAATAAGTTGAGAAGAGAGTAGATTCGGTACATTATCATTGTCGTTAATTCAAAACCGACAAATCCCGACTTGATTTCTACCATGCTCTTACTCCTCTATCTTTCTATCCCATCCGGTGCAACTCATTGCTAGCTTGCACTTCGTAGGGGATGCGAACATATGGAAAAATTAAAAGAAAATTTGTAGATCCGTTAAATAATTATATACCATCACATATCAGTTTATACTTTTACATAAAAATGGATTAGATATTTTATGGATCCGTAATAATTCCAATACGGTATATGAGGCAATAGGTTTTCACATCATCTGAGAGACTCATGGGATTTATCATTAACAAAATTATTTTTATGAGGAACTGATTTATCACTAGTAATTAGTGAGGAAAGAATTTCAAAATTTCACGCCATATAGATTTACGTACATACATATATATATATATTTCTAGATATCGACAAGTACACCGAATTTGAATTTGAAGGGAGGAGAGTCGTTCGAGTTACGAGGCTGCTGCCATAATGGACTTCCAGGAATGATCGGAATTGACTTGACTTCCTTTCCATCGGCTGATTATTCTTAATTTCTAGGAAAGTCCCGAATGACATTTCTCGGGAGAAATGCCATCAACAAGAATTCACTTATATCTACATATATTACCTTAAATACCCGCACGTTCACATTTAGTACTTGCAAAGAAAAAAGGGGTGGTCAATTTTAGTTCGCAACATTATACCCTGATATTTTTCTTAATTTCTTTATTAACTACTTTCCGTGTTCAGGACTATTTCGTATCTAAATAAATTTTTATAAGAGATTATTTGACCCATATTTACATAATCCGCTTATTAAACGAAATTAGAAATGTCCGTCTCGAATACAGTCAATATTTAGTTACATATACACTTAAATGTGTTTAATGGAATAAATTTAATCATATCTTATTACATTATAAGAAATCAATTTAAATTAAAGTGTTTATTTAAGCTAATTATACTATTTCAACTTATCTACTTCTAGGCGAAACATTGTCCGGTATAAGCGGGTGGAAGAGCGCCAGCGGTGCAGACGGCGTCGTTTCAAGTGAGCCTGTGAACGTCCAACACTCGTCAGAACTATCAGTCAATTGAAAGTGTGTATCTCGCGAACCGTGTACCCACGCAACAAACCCCACCCCGCTATCTCTCTTGCAGGGGTGATGAAATGTAAATATTTTAAATTATGGGGCTGAGAAAGTAAATTTGTGATCAAATTCGGCCGGATCCGGACTCATGTCATCATAACTAATGTTTTAATCGCACGTTAATATATACATACATATATAAATATATTTAATGCTAAATTCAATCGTATAAAGGAGGACATTGAAGGTAATTTTATTTATTTATTTTTATCTCATCTCATGACTAATATATAATATTAGAAGATTTATTGGTATAAATTGTTTGGCACGGGGTAAATAAACTATTTATCCTAAATTAAGCATATCAAATTTTACTTTCTAATAAATAGACTTATTGAAATCCGGCTTGGTATAACAGGTCCATTCATGCCTGTTGGAGAACAGTATTATACATGTCAGCATGACATGTGACTCACTAGCCTAGCAAAGCGGACCAACCAGTAGTCCTCTCCGTTGCCATGTAGATTTTTTTTGGAGAGGTCAGGTGATGTTCACTTTTAATGAACACGTGAGTGGTATAATTGATTACAAATCATTAATGGTAAAAATTTTATTTATTTATTAATATTTTAAATATATGTATTTTAAAATGAGTCCTTCAATTTATCTTTCTAATACTTTTAAATTTTATTTTTAATGGTTTACTTAAGTATAATTATTAGCATAATCAAAGATAATTACCTGTATATGGCAGGAAAGTATGTAACAGTTATACCAGTAAACTGTTAAAATTAAAATTCAAATATGTATGTTAAAGAATCAGATACATGCGAGCAAAATGATCATTTTAAAATACATATGATTTGAGTCATAAAAATCACGAGTAGATCTAACATCTACTGCAATTACTCCCTTAACAGAGGGTGCAATTCATTGGGCAAAATCTACGATTAATGTAGATACATTCATATATATATATATATACACATATATGTATATGTTGCTGACAGTAGGACTTGATGGTGTCAGGACAAAGACAAATAGCCAAAGGTAATCAGGCTGATTTAGCGGGACACATATGACCGATATAATATAATATATTAGAAAACTTTGGCTCATAATTGATAAAGATTATGAGAAAAAAAGAGGGGGGAGGGGGATTAAATAGACATGATAATCGCTGTTGCATAAGCATCCATGCATCACAGCTAGCTGCTTGTTGGCCTCACTGCAATTCTTGAACCACCACCACCACCACCGCCACCGCCACCGCCACCATTGTTATTATTATTCAGTAGATCCAGGCCAGGTGGGACGTGCCAACTCGTTTGCATCCGAGAGTTTCTTAATCACATCATGGTACATGAGACACATTTGAACTTCCCTAATTGCAAATCAATGATAGAACTTGTCATGGAATAACTTGTTCTTTAATTCGGAAGGGACTAACCACGAGGTTCGTACTCAAGTCCGATGAAGTTTCACACGGTCTTGTTCAACGAGTCGAAGGCCATTGAGCTGTCGGTGACCGATCGATTTTCAGCATACACTGATCAGTCGAGTGCCTAAGCTAATAATGGCCAGAAATTGAATAGTGAAGAGGTTTGTATACACACGCACACACTCACTCCAGAGGTGATTAATAGTGAACAGTCGTTCACCTGACGTTTTGCTGTGTAGCACGGGTGACCTAGCTAAGAGAGCGTAACCCTATGCATATAAATATAACGCGTCACGGTCACGCCCACGCAGAAAGTCAAATAATCCTTATATGCACGGTACCAAAAATAACTCACTTTCTGTCCTAAAGTTTGATCGGACCCTAAAACATTTAAGTTTGAACTAAGTCGGTCGTTCAATATGCGCATAAACCCGTCCGAATTATCGATTTTTTTTCCTCGACCGGGAAGACTTACAGGGATACCTTACTTGTCTGTGTCGGTCAGACAGAGTAAACAGTAATCTTTTGCACTGCGAAAATTGACTGGTCCACACAGCACAGTTAATAATAGATTCTGGTTTTGTCCCTTTGCTCCCCATTGGTAGCATGGCCTTTGCACCTACGTCTGGGTCCCTAGCAATGTTTCTGTGCTTGTCTCCTTGTGACACGTATCAATTTCCAATATTACGGTCTCACCATGGTCGAGATTGGAAGAAAATTGCTTANTTGTGACACGTATCAATTTCCAATATTACGGTCCATGGTCGAGATCGGAAGAAAATTGCTTAACTTGTAGTGCAGTTATTATTGAGATCCAAAGAAAAATGTCATGCTAGTATTAAAAAATTATGATATAGAGAAGATTAAATAAGATTATATTATATATATATATATGTGGTTGGTTGATTCACTTTTTGGGTGACTTTTATCAATAATTATGATATAGAGAAGATTAAATAAGATTATATTATATATATATATATATGTGGTTGGTTGATTCGCTTTTTGGGTGAATTTTATCGATTGATACTCAAAAGGGCCGAAGTCTTGTCAACAATATTTTGTAAAAAAATTATTGTAATGTTCTACGTGTGTGTGGGTCTTACATCTTCTCCACTGAATATGTACACGTGAGTGAACATGCCGCGGCAAATCATTTCGTGGTTCATAGAAATGATATATTTAGAAATGTTGGATCCTTTCTTACAGTGAGAAGGAATTAAAACGTAAATCGAGAGACCCAATACGGCTAGCGATCGATGATGATTGCTTCATGCAACAAGAAGGAAGCTCCTAGTTGGGCGACTTCGATCGTGTCCGTGTCCCAACTCCAAGGAGATTTTGTCTTTTTAAGTGGTTTCTTAGTTTGGGATTCGTTGACAACCTGTGCTTAATTATTATAGCAAGGCAAATCACATAATGATAAAGTGAGGTTGATAGAATAGTAACTCTCTTGATTTGATATATTGATAGGGTTTTCTGCTTATATTTTCTAGGTTTATGGGTATTTCTTTTTAGCCCGAGCCCTGTACCGCACCTTGGATCGAGCGTGTTTCCTTAGGACTTAATTTGGCCAATAAAGATTAGTGGGGCATGCACTTAAATTACTATTTATAGGCAGCCTATCTAATTAATATCCACAGGTTCATATACATAGGTGTAACATGCCCCATCGGGCAACCTAGTCGTGATCGTGGACGGATTCATCTACCCCGCTGTGGCTCCGGCGTAGTCCACAGTGTCTAAGCTAGTAAAAGGAGTCACACCGCCGTTCAGGTCCAAACAGATGTCCGAACGAGGATTCGTTTCAGTCCATAGATTAGGGATGTTGATATTGCTCTCTCGCCTGAGAAAGAAAAAGGGTTTACACATCATGTGTGTGTGTGTGTGTGTCCGTCCATTCATCTACTACAAATACTCAATTTTCACCAAGCAGACGACCCGGACCTGAGCAAACACGTNCGTCCATTCATCTACTACAAATACTCAATTTTCGCCATGCAGACGACCCGGACCTGAGCAAACACGCATCGTCCCGAGGGCTTACTTGCTAGGGCCGATTAGTGCCGACGATGTTTTTAGGGTACGAACCTCCTCAGTGTCGGGAAATGGAGCTCGAGCTTTCGCTCATTCTGGGACTGGAAATACTTCGTCAGTGACGTTCCCGTCCAGTCCGACCCGCGTCTCAACCTCTGCAATTTTTCTTCCCTAGAGGCCCATGTCTCGGCCTCCTCTTCTTGGTTCAATCAGTAGTGGTCTGGGCCCCGACATAGAAAGGAGCGGCCGACGATAAGAAATAGGACCATAAAGTAGGATCGTGACTCCTGCAGAATTGTAACCGGCCGGAAATAAATTGTTGCCGCATGATCATGCTCTTGCTCTAATTGTCTCCTCAGACTCCTGTCATCGTTACTGATGTAAGGTATATAAGAACTCGAACCTGATGGATAAGTTTGGGCTGTGACGCAATCTACTTGTGACATAATGCTAGATGGGAATTAGATCCGGACCTAGTTTTCTCAGCCTTGGCCGGAAATTTCATGAAACCCAGAACCGCGCATTCTGCAATTTTCTTCCTGTCTTCTCTCCCAGGCTGATAAGCTGCCGGCCGAAGGCGTAAATGTGACAATATGCAACGGACATGTTTGAGATCTCTTCTTAACCCTAATTAAAGAAAGGGAACGGAGGGCAACAACAGCCTGGAATTTGGAAAGCAAGAACACTCTGAGACGTGGAACAAGAGACGCTTTTTTTAAGTGCTTCATCACGACTGAGAGCAGAATCACGTATCGGAAAACCTGGACAAAGATAATGAGGACTCGAGACAGTGAGTGAGGTCCGTAAACCCGGTCGAGCCTAGAAGCATGGCTTATCAAGCTCGAGTAATAATTCCCGTAATTACTCCTTCACCCCCGACCCTTCCCTACATTTTCTTTCATTTATGATGAATTTTCGTATTCCGGTGGAAAGCTCTGACGAACTTCCTGAACGTGGACCGTTGCCGTCTGAATTATTTCTTGAGAGAGTTCATCCCGCCCCACGGAAACCTATTCTTTTATTGGATTCTTGAAGCAGGCCATACGCTAATATCTATCCACCGTAAATTATACCGTTTGTGACTCGTCATTAATTTATATGTATGATCTTAAAGTTGTCATATTATATATTATTATTTTATCATCGAACTATTATTTCATGCACTAATTTTTTGTGCAGATAATAGAGGGAGTATAGATAGAGCTATCCGATAGTTTTGATGTATTATTAGTTATTAGTTCTGTCTTCCTCAGGTTCCCATCGATCAGTCCTGCATCTCTCTAGAAATAGCCGGCAGGATCACTCGATCACCAAGTTTTTTCTTTGACTACGGACACCGGTCATATGATTTTGTTGGACACTCAAACGGGACAGATGTACTATCTTACTCCGATATGACCTTCCCCGCGTTAGCGCTATAAATGAATTGTCAGCCCCAAGTATGGGTTGGCACTTATTGGATTTAAGTCAAATTTAAAAAATAAGTTTGTTTAATTAGAACTAGTTTAGTATGTTGAAGGGTAGTTGGTTCAAAATTATAACTAACTTGAAATCGTTATAAAATCGACTTACACTCTAAAAAATATTATAAATAAATAGTCAAATATTATATACTTAATTTAAAAATAAAATAAATTATTTTAAATAATTGGAAAAAAAAGATGATGGAGTCACTTATTAAAATTCGGTTTAAACTGTGAACTAACCTATTTATAAATGGTTCTAACTCGATTTATATTTTTTTTATAAGTTGTGATTAATAGTGAACAGATTGTTACCAAACTATAATTAAGTCGAATATTTCCTACCTATTTTAAAATAATGAGTTAAATTATAATTAGATTAAATAATTTTAAGACTATTTTAAATTGATCTAAAATTACCAAAATAACTTATTTTACATCTCAAAGGTAAACATGCCCATACGGTGTTGACTGTCATCGCTACTGCAAGATTCTGATTAAGATATATTGACTTTTTTTTATGTGAGATTATATATTGGGGCATTTAAACGTTCGTTTCACCTTGGGATTATCCCCTCGTAAGTTAATTTAATTCAAATTAATATTAGATTTTTAATCGAAATTATTGAAAATAGAGAAAGAGAGAGAGAGAACTCTGAGAAACTTCTCTCCCTTGTCATATCAATTTTTTTTTTCAACGCCATGGATCCTTCCGCGCGCTCTGAGAAACTTCTCCTGCAATCGCATGCTGCCACGTGGACCGGTGTGGGTCCCACCCAAACACCTTCCCTCCGACAGCACAAATTGGACACGAAACCGTCAAGTAGATTCCTTCATAATCACCTCCTCCGTTTGATCCTGCAAAGTTAGGTTCGCGGCGCCTCTTATTACCATCATCTGGCTCGGCTTCGCCTGATCGGTGATCCTCTCCTCGGAGCCATGTTCAAGTTTAGGTAGGCGATCCGTCCTCGTCGATTAAGTAATCGATCGGCAATTGATGTGTCAATTTTGGTTTCTGTTCATTTTGCCGTCTGATGATCGGGTGCTGGAAGGTCATTTCCTCGTTTAGCTATGTCGGAGACGTTTATATGTGGTGTAATGATCTTGTCGTTTGGAAGTAAAGTTTTTAAAGCGATTCTCATGCGCCGACTGAGCTGAAGGCCTGATTGGTTGCTGGTATAGTTGCAACCGAGCTTGGATGTTGATTCATATCAGGTTGAGGAAACTGAAAAAGGTTATTGAACAATTGGTATAGTGCTGCTGAACTTAGAAATGCTTCTGATGGAGTATAAAAGCGCAAAACAAGTGCCTTTTTTTCCCCTGTTTTGCGAGGAGGTGCCCAAATATATGAGATGCATCTTTATGAGCGATCTTTGACATTAATGAGTTTCTGGGAAGTTCCTTTGGTCGTTTTTGTGCTCTCATCATCATCTTTTGCCAGTTCGTTTAGTAATTGTACACTGTGCAAGTTTTTGTTCATCTGGTGCTCTTTTTCTACTGATGGTGAAGAATCCAAATGATAACTTATTGCAATTTTTGGGGCTCTTATATTTTTTTTCCCTCTGAATGTTTTCAGAAGATCTCAAGGCCGACAAGCACAGCCAGGTCCCCAAGATGGCTCCTTGCAATCATGGTATACTCCATCAGTAGCTACCTCTCCCTCTTCTTCCTGCCCTTCAACCCCTGGAAGCAGCTCTCCTGGAAGTTTCAGTCTTTCTTCACATACTACATCACATGTTTCACCTTCTGATGCCTCCAGCATCATAAATCAATTAAAGGATAAAAGGTAAGATTCCTGGTCTTCTCTGCTGGAGCTTCACCTTCTTTCTTCAGTTAAAAAATGGTTGAATTGCCAAATCAAATTGAACTTTGCTTTTGGGAAGTTAATGGTGATGAAAATTGTTTCCTTATTATGACTAAACTGGACAACTTTATACTTGTGTACCATTTGTTTATTGATTTTTGTGGCAACAGTTGCCTAAGAATGTGAAGTTTAAGAATGAGATAAATTAGAGCACTGAGATTAGCAAGCAATGACTCGATAACCTACATGCCTTGACTCTTTGTATTCAATTTGCTATCCAAGGAAACAAAATCCCAGATAGAACTTGAGTTTTGCCATGTCCACTCTGACTGTTAATACACCCTATGAGGATGATCCTTCCTTGTGATTCAACCGTGTAATTTGTGACTTTTAAAGATATCCTATACTAGCTAAATTGGGTTACAGTGCGAAGACAATTATGCTTTGTTTTTTGGTACATTTTTATAATAAGATTATGACTGTGCTGTGAATGTAAAATTATTGTATGTCCTGCATTTAGGCTTTATTGACTATCTATCAACTGTTGATTTCTTTTTGTAAGGTATCTTATTTTTCTCCTGTACATTTGACAGCATTGATGAGTTACGCAAACTTTTGTCTGACAAGGATGCATATAACCAGTTCGTACTGTCACTTGATCAAGTCAAAATGCAAAACAATGTGAGCAACAGCCTGCTTTCCTTTCACATTCCAGTTCAGATGCTGATTGCAATATTATTTCCATAATTAATTACTAAGACTGCTTTGATTTCCTTGTTGATGACAATTCACAGTTAAGGGATGAACTAAGTAATGAAACTCTTCAGCTTGCCAGTGAGTACTTTGGAACTTTTCTGTCTATAATTGTAGTCGTCATCATGTGCAATGCTTCGAGTCATAATGTATGTTTCTGATTTCCTTTTCACCATCTGTATTCAGGGAACAACTTAGAGAAGGGGCCACAAATAATGGAGCTCAGGAATCAGGTATAAGCTAATATCCCTGTAGTTAGCTCTCCTCTTCAAGATTCAGGTTAACCACCATCAGGTGCACTGAGAATTTTGTTTTTGTTTTTTCGTGTACAGTGTAGAATTATTAGGACAACAGAGCTGGCTGCTGCTCAGGAGAAACTGAATGAACTAGAAAAACAAATGGCAGAGATAATGAATCGTCTTTCTCCTTCATCTCTCCTCCAAAAGCTTCAAGGTTAATAATGATGGCGACAACTCTTTTAGTCTCTCCTTTTTAGCTGATCATTCCATGAACAACGCATATGAATTAGCACTTCACCTTAATTTGAAGTTTTTCTCCCTTGGGTTTTTTACAGAAGCAATGAATAAGACCGAGGAAGAGTCTGAAGCCTTGCAGAGGCAATTTCTCGATCGTGAGATAGAGCTTGGTGTCTTTGTGCAGAAGTATAAGAAGCTGCGAAACATTTACCATCGAAGGGCGCTGATTCACCTTGCTGCGGAATCATCTTCTACAGGCTGAAATGTTTGGCGTCGTTGATAGAGTTTGTGCAATCTACATTCAACTTGTGATGAAGAGTGGGATTATACAGTCTATGTTCATGCCTGCTTGGTCATATCCCCATTTTTGCTCTCGTTTGGTTTTTGTCCTTCTAAGGTGAATTAGCGGTAACCCTGAGGGGTTACGAGAATAGGTGGTGAGCCGAATGGGAATGAATTGGGGCACCCAATGTCCAAACCATGAACGGCACACTTCTATCACTTATGTTGATATCTCATACGAGCCCTGGGGTTCATTGATCTGACTGTCATTTGGCTTTCCCAATTCATTCACGAATAAGAATTTAAGGGTATTTCGGTTGTGTACTTCTCAAGATTCGATGGTGAGTACAGAGGAAGGTCGAGTGTATTATTACACAGCATCACGAAAAAAAATTCTCAATCTTATGATCCTGTATGTGTAATAGCGNCACGAAAAAAAATTCTCAATCTTATGATCCTGTATGTGTAATAATAGCATAAGGATGATCGACATTGTGGGTGGTGGTGCAGGGGGGCGGGGGCGCATATTTGCAATTTTATGCTTTTTGGGGCCGTTTTGCTATTTTTCCAAAACTGGAGGGTCCAGCTCGTCGGTTACCCCCGCCCCCTCCCCCTCTCTGTTCAAAATTTCCCCCTCTCTGTGAAACCGTTCAAACCTCATTTCTCGAATCCTCTGATGAACCCTCACCATCCTGATCGCCATTAGAGTCTCTCCAGAGGCCGGCACTGAAGCCCGCGCCGCCTCTCCGGCTGCGAGAAGCTCTGTCAAGAACCGATGATCCCTGTCTCCTCTCGGAACAGCGATAAGTCGATCGTGGTCTTCGACTGAATACAATCCCGAGGAAAAGGATTACACTCCTGTGGATTCAGGATCGACCTGAGATACGGTAAGGTAAGGACTGACTACAATCCTTGTACCGCGAGTGGCGCGTTGTTTTGCTCTATAGAAACTAGTGCATTCCACGTGTCGAATCTTCGGCCAGTTGTTCATAATGTTTCACTGATGTGTCTGAGGGTCTCTGTTGTTGCGATTGTTATAGGAGAATCCGTAACTGCTTTTCTTGGATTATATGAGCACTTCGCCTTGGTCTTTTTCGCATTCTTGCTCAGATTCTTAGTTTGAGTACATTGAAAATGAAAGTATTACTGAGAAGGGCCGTGAGGTTGTTTGTGTGTTAAGATGTGGTAAGGTTTAAGGAATTATGGACATTAATAAACCAATTCATAATGTCGAGAAGGGTGTTTTTTTTGGCTTGGATAGTAAGAATTAAGGTTGTATGATGATGAAAAATTATTTCTCTAGAGTCTAAATTGATGATGCCGAATTGAATTTTTAATTTCATATGTCTATGAATATCTGTCCATGGGAAGTAAGAATTAGGGTTTCAGCTTCGGTAAGTGTTGCAAAATCTCTGTCAAAGTTTTCTCTAATTCTTGGCCACCATTGTATGGATCAGAAATTTATAGACTGACTTTTGAGAGGCTCCACAGTATCCGATGTAGATCGTTCTTTTTCTTTAAAAACAATACGAAAAGAAATGAGGCTAACAATGATATGTCATATCTATCCAGGTTATTTATTACACTTCAGCATTTGCATTGAGATCACCATATTTTAAAAATGAAATTGATCACTTTTTACCTCCTTCAGATGAAAAATTCTTGTAGTTTTGTCCTCCAGTGGATGTTCTCTCATCTGGCTGGATATTGTCTTTTCTTCTGCTTTCATGAATTGATGTAATGGAATTGTCTCCTTGTCTTGTCAGTATGTTGACTACAACTAGTGATGACCTGTAATATCTTGTTTTATTTATTGAGCTTGGTAAAAAAAAAAATTATCCTCAGTTATATTTTACTATGATGGCCACCACTTAGAATCCAATGGTCGGCCTTCATCGTGTTTATACACATGAAGTAACTAGATGGCATCAACCATGGATAAAGTTTGATAAAATTCATCTAACTAATAATAAAAACTGAGAAAATGCTGTTGCACACTTCAAATTATTTCTTACTTCTTTTCCATGTCTTCTGTTGCTACAGTATATTTATGTATGTCCATATGTGTATATATATATTTATTGATATCCATAGAGCAACAGGTGAATTATTTCTGAATTGAAACAATAACTCATCTGTTTCTAGAAATTACAGCGATATTATAGCACACTTGTGGCAGCTGCTTGAAGAGTATATATGCAATAACGATTAAGAAGGAAGCCACTATTTGGAAAGGAGAGGAATTGTTAAACTAATTATCCTACTCCCTTTCTCTTAGATTTTCCTGAAGATCTATTTGTATCAAGTATTTAAGCAAAGAAAGAAGCACGAGCAAATTAATTTATTGCGAATTATATGCTGATTTTTTTTTTGGCTAGTTAGAAGTGTCACTTAATTGAACATTTTTTAGTTTTGATTAAGGACATTCCCAAGAATGATTTAAGCGGGTGTTTAGGCATGCATTCAAATTTTGATTTTGTTATTCATTCCTCTATCGATAACTGTAGCAGATAATGTATCCCATTTAATTTTGCTGGTCAATTTTTCTCGTTACTACTCATCATATTTGGGTAGAAGCCTAACTCATCCTGTAAATGATCCAGAACTTGTGAACTGATTGAGCTGTTCAGAATGCTTCTAGAAACCCTTTTAATTTGTTAAAACTAGACGAGGAAGATTCATTTATGCTCTCTAAATCATATTACTGTCGATGGGAACTTTTGCGGCACGTATAGTAGGCTTCATGGGCTTTTCAAGCCCTACACACTGGCTTGGCTTTCATTTACGCTGTCCTACNTAGTAGGCTTCATGGGCTTTTCAAGCCCTACACTGGCTTGGCTTCATTACACTGTCCTATTTATGGATTATGGGCAAGTTGATTCTAATTGCCAGATCATTTTTACATCTGAATATTGATGCTAGGGGCAAGCTTGTCGGTTTTATGTCATCGCGAAATAATTTGTTGTGGACTTTGGTGCTGAAAATCTGATTGATGCGTGTGGATGGTTATTATGTAAGAGTCCATAGAAGTTTTGGATGATGCCATCTCCAGTAAGAAAATGTCACTATTAGCAAACGCTAGTGATGTTACCTATTCCGTGAAAGCAAGGATGCATTTTATAGACCTTCCTTTGTTGTGAGTCAATCTTGTGTAAACTGTTTCTGTTAATCAGCATTCATAATATCAGCTCGAATATTTTTTCCATGCAGGTTTTTAGAGCTGGTGTTGTAATTCGTTGTACGTAAATCGGGTGACTGCTCTAGGACACGGTTTTTGTTTATAGTTGATGAATTCTGCTTGGAGTTGACGCCGGTAAGGCAGTCAGTCCTGAAACCAAGGCCCGTTTTTAATTAGGCCCTTAATGTTAGAAAGTCAATTGGGCCTAATTGTTAGATGGGCCAACATCCATCCATGCAGTGACAACGCCGTCTGCAACGGGGCCATCCTAATTTGAGTCCACTTGAAGTCCTCAGTGATAACGAGAATCAACATGCGAATGCCCTTTATGAACTTCAAGGTAGGCAAACTCGGGCGACGTTACTGGGCCGCGAAAATAGATTACCGGGGGACTATGCTTTAGGAAGCGGCCCAAGATAATGGGCCGAACAGGAGGCTCACGAATTGGGCTCTTGCTGGGGGCCCGCAATTGCACCCAAAGGGTCCAATACAAATAGCCCAGAAAGATGGCCCACAACATTCACAGCAACATAACAGTTCTTTACGTGGAGGCCCAATAGTGAGATGGGCTAATCTCTGCCGTCCAAAGATGCAGGCTTGAAAGGAGGCCGACAAATGTTGCAGTTGCTTATTTATGGGCTCACTTACAGGCCTTGGACCAATCCAGTGTTTGAAGTACAGACAGCCCCACCAATATCGAGTTGGGCCTACCTAACAGGCCTAAGGTGCAGCGTGTATCTGCCGCGTAGGACAACACTTTTCTAGCTGCGAAAAGAAATAGGCCCTTGTCCCTGGGCCCACAACTTACGCACATTTATAGGGCTTGGCCCAACCCAGGTTTCAAGTACATGAGTGTACCAGTATTAAGCTGGGCCAACTAAAAGCCCATTGTCCGAAATACATGGGCCACAATGCAGCGGCCCATAATATTTCTGGTAGCACTAAATGTGTCCAATTACGGGCTTTGGCCCAACCTGTTTCAATGTACACGACAGGCCCATTGTTGAGTTGGGCCTCATTGTGATGACCAAAGCATGGGCCCAAAAAGCTTGCAGCTGCCCTGGAATGGGATCGTCATACACGTGGCTTGGGCCAACAAGCTGTTCAAAAGAGAAGTGAGCGATCTAATCGCGAGCTGGGCTTACTATCTACAAGGACAACTTAAGGGTTCAAGAACCGAACAGAGTCACTGAGAGGCCCAATAGATTACCATACTGAGGCCGACCCAGTTGTAACAATTAGATTTGCAATCGGCCGAAGTGGACCTGTCGTCAGGACATAACAAGCTATCTTTAGACCCAAACCCAAACACATGCTCTACATGTATCACTGGCCCAAGTTCGTTCACGTTTGATATTTAGTCCTGAGACTTGGAACTGATAAAAAGCAAGAGCAATTCAGGAAACGCGAGCAAAGCATTGAACACATGACATGGTAGAGGACAAATACTGAAAGTTTGACTTGATAGAGACATAATATTAGTTCAATCAAATGACATTGTAACGGGTTCTCTGGTGGTTCAACCACCTACTTGCCTAATAAAAACGGCAGCTGCAGAGGTCGCTCAATAGTCAACACCATTCAAAGAAAGATGTGCCTGGTGTTGTTTGAATCAGCAACTTAGTCAACGATAATCAGCTCAACAGGGAAAGAATTCATAATGCATCACATAAAATTCAGAAGTTATTCATTCTAAAATCAAGCTAAACATCTAATTTGTTGCCTATTTTGTTACTTATACAAATAAATATATCAGGAATCTGCATAAAATGTGACAACAGATGACAGTGTTTTCGGATTTGAGGATATATACACCATGACACTAAGGCAATAAGTTAAGGGTGGGATAAGTTTCCCACCGTCCCAAGTCATATTCACTAGCTATTCCAGGCCAAATCGAGATGAATGCCAAACTATAATCACAAATGGTAAAACCAGGCCAACTCCAAACTGATGTGGGTAAATGAGGAAGTAAAGCAAACTAACCAGGCAAATTGACAATAAACTCCTCATTTTCTTTCCTCAGGTTTTGTCACCTGAACCAATAAAACCCATCAAAGTCCTGCATTCTCAGGCTAGGCGTAAGACCGTTTTATAGTTTGCCTGAAATTAGAACATCCTGAATGGAGAACAAAAATGAAAAATGACAGAGATAGAAACAGAGAAACTTCACTGACAACACATTCTTTAGGCGCCTTAGTAAGACCAAGAATTGGATGATGGCATGAAGACCTTCCTGGTGATTCAACATTTTCTGGCTAAGGGTCAATTTGCATACGAGGGGGATTTTTTTTTCTTCCCTCAACACGGAGAACATGCCTATTGAACATGTCTGAATTTCGTGACACTTCAAGGTCCGAGGCACAGGACTATCAGCATTTGTCCAAACATTTGCCATGTATCTGATGCAGGGAAGACGAAGGAAGAGGAGCACATTTTGACTTGATGAAGTTGCAGAAGGTGCCCATCAGCCCTCCTATAAAGCTACACTAATCCACGAAATGAAGACCAAGCAAATGTTCTCTAAGATGCATCTGCAACAGATCCTTGATCGCTTTGTAGACTGCAGGTCAACAGTTTTGTGTAGCATTTGGCACCTATAATAATGACAGAAGTCGTCAACTAAGATAAAAAGGGAAAAGGAAAAAGGAATAGAAGTCAAATATCTTTTCACTTGTTTGGAAAAACATCACAATGGATAAACAAAAATGATGATAGTGGAACTTATTGGCTAATTAAGCATCTACGACCATCTATATAGACATAGGTTACCTTAGAATAGACCATGCCAAAATAATGATACCTAGGAGGCATAATTATGGCATGGTTCAGACACACTTATAACATTTTATATATACACTTTTTGCTTCTTCTTTTTTCGAGTGGATCAGGAGGAGCAAAGCACAACATGGTCATTTTTGTAGCTTTGTATCCAGTGGTGAAAGAAAGTTTCTAGATCTACTCTGAGATAGTTGAATTAATGGCTATCTTTGTTGATTGATTCATGGAATTGGATATTCCAGAAAATGTGAGGTTTATGGGATCTTTGCCCAGATAGCGAAGCTGTACGATGGGCTTGAATCATTCTATGCAAGGTGCAAGGACATTGGCATTGCCCATCCTTCTAATAACACATAAGTTGAAAAGAAAACACAAGAGGCTTGATGCCATGGATGACTTGATCAGTGAAAAAAACCACACTTGCATGAGGCAACAATAAAAAGGAAACGAGCAACGAAACGAAACGAAGGGAAGCACTTCAGATGAAACAAAAGACGAACCAGAAGCAAAACAAGACAAAGCCACAGATGCTACTAACCTGTTGCCCTAGCCCAACGATGCTATTACCAGCAAGGCTCCAGAGAAACGTGTGATGAGGAAGGAGAGATTATACAAGAATCAGATTAACAAACTTAGGCATGAAAAGAAAAGTTTTAGAGGTTACCTTGAAACCAGAATCTCGGAGATCTAAGGATTAAGCCCGTATGGTGTACTGCATCAGCTGGGATGAGAGCCTGATTCCTCTGCACGTCTGAATCCCACAAGGGCGAGGCCCTTTGTGATTTACCCACTTGGGCCTCGGCCCGCATAGCTGCCTGGGCCCACGTGAGCGTCGACCGACGCTAGGTCCACTGAGTAAACCTGGGTTATTTTTTCTTTAATAAAACTCATGGCTTGTACCATGGGTAAAATATCAATAGAAAAACATTGCATTTTACTAAATTCAAAACTCATTATCTCAGAATTTTTGAAAATTTAAACCCCAGACACTAAGCATCAGTTAGTTATTAGACAAAACTATAGCTAGAATATAGGTGAATATGAACCTGCTCAAGTACTAAGCACTTGGCATCTCACTAAAATTTTTCTACTTCTAAGCGATGACGCAGTTACAGGCCAAGAAAATGCAAACAACTGGGCTACAACTCCATTTGATGGTGGTGGTGCACGACCTGCAACCTCCGTATGAAGTCATGCATGGGAGGCATTCTCTAGTGGCTCAGCAGATTGAGAAACCATGCTAGCACGTACAATAAGCCACAGCTTGCCAAATCAAAATGTGGTGCCAGGTGGTGACTTTGATATGCTGATGCCGGATGGCATGAACCAACAAGGAGCCACATTACAAGAAGGTGGAAATTATGGAGGCAGTCGAAGTGACGGTAGTGTTGCATTGGAGCCTGCATCCGCCAAAATGAAATGGATGCACTATGATTCCAGGTGGAGATCCATTTGTGGCTTATCTGGTAGTGGCACCATTGGCGCCTACATGCAAAATGTCTGAGATGGAGAAGAAACAAAAGCTGTTGATGAATGAGCAGTTAATATGGCAGCAATATGATGGGAATGGAAGGCAAGGGCAGATAGAAATAGGATATCACTACACATCCAAAAGAGAAAAAGAGAGCGAGATAGGATATTCATACAACATAGAAGTTTATACTAGACGCTACTGAAACAATAGCTTCTCGCATGTAGGAAGTTATTTATTCTCTCATCTCAAATTGTTGTATCAGAAGAGTTGTTGACTAGTGATAGATATCGTTGGATTGATGACCAAATATAATTAGTTTTATACAAGCATATAATGATCATGTTAACAAACTGACCTCTCATTCTTTCAGAACAGACTAATCTTGAGATCGATAGATGCAAGAACAGACAGGATTGGAAGTTTAAAATTGAGACCTACACAATTCAAGATCCATAATCCCGTCAGTATCACATGCTCTCATGACCACAAGACAATTGCAATAAAATAATCTAATACGCCTGAGGACAAATCCTTGAATTAAGCCCCACCGTCAAAATTAGTCCAGATCCAGAAACCTCATGAATCACCAATTAAGCGGTTTATAACTTTTAGCGTGGATCATCACGATCACTTTCGTTCTCTTCACCCTAAGTCCCTATATAAAATTCTGGCTAATCAGAGCATTACATCGTAGATCAAAAGTCACGGAAAGTAATTTTGGAATTGCAATACAAAATGTAAAGCAAGTTGAGATTGGAGTGTTACTTCTCGGAGCCCTAGCTAATGAACCCGATCTTGCAAAAAAAAAAAAAGTAGTCTCAAAAGCGGATGAATCAAACAGAATCAAAGAAAAATTTACCGTCAATCTCCTCAGGTGCACTCTCAATCTCAACTCATCTTCAGTCGCTGTTAAACTGGGAGAGCTTCGAAAGGCATTCATGAGTCATGACGACGGATGAATTTAGCGCAGAGAGAGAGAGAGAGAGAGAGCGAGGAGAGATGAGAGAGAGGGGGGGAGGGAGGGCGAGGGGGAATGTGATCATAATGCCGTCTGATTTGTCTGTCTTCGGCGGGATCTCGGGATTCAAATGTGGGGGTGATAGCCCAATTTATGAATTTGGGCTTCCGATGAATAAATGGGCCTGAGGCCCAATACCAACTGGTCCAATAAAAGTGATGATCTTCCTCAATCGCGAGGTCTGAACACGTACACGGAGTTAGAAAACTTGTCCGCACACTGTACGAACAGACATGTTAAATTTGTTGTGAGTTCATAAATGATTAGACCCGTTTTTATTTAAAAAGTTTAAGCTGATAAGTGGCGATACCTAACTTTCTTATAAACCTACAACATTTTCTTCATTTAATCGATGTGAGATAATATATCTCAACACCCGCACTCACGTAACAATCTGGTTCACCTTGTCACGTGCCATTAAACACCCGCCCTCAATAACTGTCTACAAGCCGGGTACTTTTCTTCCGGTCTCAGATAAGAGGGACAACTGGTCACGAGTCAGACAATTTTTTTCCGTACTCAAGCTAAAATCAATTGGCCACGAGGTAGGGTTCTAAACTCGAGTCGAGCGAGGTGCGAGCCCATTAGCTCTGATATTATGTTAAATTCGTTATGAGTCCATAAGAGATCATACCTGTTTCCAGTTAAAAGTTCAAGTTAATAAGTGACGATACCCAACTTTCTTATAAACTCACAATAGTTTCTTCATTTAATCGATGTGGGTTCGTATATCTCGACAAGATATGTGCTTGCCTCGATCAGCTGATAGTCGAAAACTTAGTTAGGATATAAAAAGTAATTTGGCTCTGGCAAGTTTAGGTAGATCGCATGGATACAGATCGAGGTCGGGGGAGGGGTGGTGTAGCAGGGCAAGAGATGGAGGAAGCCTTACGGTTGTTGGAGTTAAGCTTAAGCGGATGGCGAGCTCGTCATCGGTCAGGTAAGACCAGAAGCCAGGAGGCAAAGTTCGTGTTGTTATACAGGAAGGAACCAACTGCAAGAAGCTTGATGAACCTTTCTTCTGCTCCTCCCTTCCTCAGCCCCACCATCTGCCATCCAGTCGAAAGTGCATCCATTCCGAGTTTCAAGCTTGGAGATGTCCTTAGAGTCGGCAGAGGATGCAGGTGGAGGACGGCAGCTGGCCGACGGACTCACACCACTTTGTGGTGGTCCACTAGTTTCCGATCTAATCGACATATGACGCAGCTACCGTTGCACCGGCGACATTTTTCTACTCTGACCTCGACGTCATCTCCGACCTCCTCCAGGTAGAGTCCTCCGACGACCAAGTCTCTCGTGTTAAGACACCCGACCTTTCAAAAATGTTTGATTCAATGCCGCTAAGTCCGATAATCAACCATGCCTCTTCCCTCTTCTTGTTCTTGCTTTTGAATTGCCGGAAAAAGGAAAGAAGAATCAGAAACCGGCCAGGCGTCATGTGACGGAAGAGGATCCGAGGAAAGAGCGGTTCTTCACGCTGAGCTCAAAGGAACGTCCACAAAGGGTTTGGCAGGGACAAATTCAAAACTTTATATACTGATTGAGCATATACTTTTCCTTTTGTACTAATTTGCATTTTTCTAATTGTTTTGGACCATTGACACAATTAACTCTCGCCACGGTATTTATCTCAAGATTGAAATATTCTTTACCAATTTATTACATTTTTTATTTCTCTTCGTTCTATTATATCCTTTCTATTACAATTTTTTTAATATACAAATTTAAATATTATAAATTAAAATAATTTTAATAGTTGGAATTTTATTTTTAATGAACTAATCAAACATAAATCTAAACTAGTTAGAATTGGGTCGTTTTATAAAAAAAAAATTGAAAATTGTCTAAGCATATGATGATTAACTCTCGTGAGCCAAACACTGTCATCTAATTATATATATATATATATATATATATACTGATAAAAAAATGAAATGAAATTGACTCAGCACCTAAAGAGGATCAATAATTAATTCCTTCACAGTTGAATACGGTATGTGGTTCTCGACAAGAAACGCAAACCCATTATAGAAACGCGGGTATATTGCTCTTAGTTAGGATTGAACCAAGAACCTTGCATCATGAGTTTCAATCAAAAATCAATTGCCCACGAATTTTATCATTAAGCTTTGAGTACTCCGTACTCCAGAACCATGTACCAGAGAGTCAGAGACAGAGCAGAAGCTGTCTTCAACAGGCATTACGAGCAAATCTGATGGGTGACAACGGAGTTTGAAAGTTCCCATTGAGCTTTTAGCACAAGCAACGCGCTCAAAGCTCTTTATTTATTCCTTCGTTTTCTGGAGCTCCTTCCTCGGCCTGTTAATGGCAACCAGCAGCTCCTCGATATCTGATAGGCCGACTGTCAGTTGCGAGACGCAGCAGTTCACGAACGGAATGCGAAGACTTTGGGTTTTAGATGCCTGGAAAGTGCTTTTGTCTTTAACCGCGGTGATTCAGCAGCTTTCTGCAGTTTGCTGTCACAGTCCTCGTGTAGAAGCTCGTGTGTTCAACCTTGAACGAAGCTTTCAGTTGAACCAGCTGGTCGATCTCAACGTTAGTCGAGCCCGAGACCAGGCCAGGCATGCCCGGTTCACACAAGGGGTCATCGGGGGCTCTGTCGACTTCTCGTTGTATGGTTCCTCTGATCCCTTCAAAGGCGGGTAATTCTACATCTTAGACCAACTGACATCTCATTTGTAAACGTTTGAGTGGCTATAGAAAACAGTTTTCAGAATTTATGCTCACTCGAGTCACTTCTATGCTCAGGCTTTACTTTACGAAGGTGAAAATGGGGTCTCCACCAAGAGAATTCAGAGTACAGATTGATACCGGGAGTGATGTCTTGTGGGTCACCTGCTCTTCCTGCACGAATTGTCCCCAAACCAGTGAACTCGGTGTATGTTTTCACAAGATCAACAATTTGTAGGTTCCTTCAATTGGTAAACTGCATTGATAAGCTATCTTACTCAATTTGGCAGGTTGAGCTTAGCTTTTTTGATGCCACGAGTTCTTCAACTGCCAAGACTGTCACCTGTTACGACTCGGTGTGCACCTCAAAGCTTCCAACTTCAGCAGCAGTATGCCTTGAGCAGAGCAATAGCTGTGGCTACTCCTTTCACTATGGTGATGGGAGCGGAACTTCGGGTTACTATGTCACTGATAACTTGTACTTTGATATGATCTTGGACCGCCCTGATCTGGTAGCAAACTCTTCAGCCCAAGTCACATTCGGGTTAGCTCTCATGTCCTCAAGAGAACTGGCAGGATATCGTGTGATATTAACTGTCAGAGGACCCAATGATGATACTTCAATCTTTTATATACCCTGTAGAACGTGGATCAGAGTAAAAATTGGTCATTTCATTGGATAATTACAGCTGCAGCACTTACCAGTCCGGTGACTTGACAATGACCGATAAGGCAGTCGATGGCATTTTTGGGTTTGGGGCGGGGAGCATGTCCATAATTTCGCAGCTTTCTTCTAAAGGAATAATCCCGAAAGTCTTCTCCCACTGCTTGAAAGGCAATTCAGCTGGAGGCGGTATGTTGGTGATCGGAGAGATATCAGAGCCGAATATTGTTTACACTCCTCTCGTCCCTTCCAAGTATGTTCTTACGATCTATTTGCTCTTCTCGACCTGTTTGCTTCCATAAAGCATCCCAGTGTTGATCTTTTCATATTCACAGATATGTCTCAATTCCCTTCATCAGCTCAGTGAACATTAACTGCAGAGATCTTTCTCAATTTTTTTTCTCGAATTTCACATTTGAAGGCCTCATTATAACTTGAATATGGTGAGCATCGCCATCAACGGGCAAGCCTTGCCGATTGATCCGGCAGTTTTCACATCATCAAACTCGAGAGAAACTATTGTAGATTCCGGGACAACTTTAGCGTATCTTGTGGAGGAAGCATTCGATCCTTTCATCAGTGCTGTAAGTTTTATTACAGAAATAGCAGATTATCTTGTATCTGTCCCAACTTTGAAATCTGTATTCCATGTGAAGCACAAGTACATTTTCATGTGCAGATAACTGCTGCAGCTTCACAAAGTGTTACTCCAGTTACCGTCAATGGCACCCAGTGCTACCTCGTTCCCGCAAGGTTCACCCTGAGACTTCAATTTCCGAAAGTTAACTATAATCTCCAGTCAAGTCATATCACCCAAGGGTCAAAATGACTTTTTTTTTTCATGTGCAGTTTATCAGCAAGTTTTCCTCCAGTTAGCTTAAACTTTGCTGAAGGAGCGTCCATGTTGCTGAAGCCTGAAGAGTATCTCGTACGCATTAGTTCTGTTGTAAGTTTGCCTCTCTTTGCTTTTGAAACCACTTGATTACTGAGCTAGAAGCATATGGGTGTTGCCATAGTCTGATTACTAGCCCATTACTAACGACATTCCATACTCAATGAAATATTCACGAATTCATATTGTTCTAGGAAGGAGTTCCTCTCTGGTGCATCGGGTTTCAGAAAACACAACAAGGGGTGTCGATTCTCGGAGGTTAGATTTAGGGTTCAAGCAGCAACTTAAGACCCTCCATTTAAATCTCACTTGTTATCTCCAAAAAGTCCTTCCACTCTGATTGGACTACTCCGTCCCTTCATTTATAATCACATTTTTGTTTTCTTCAAACCGCAGATCTTGTCCTGAAAGATAAAGTCATGATCTATGATCTAGCTCAACAACGGATTGGATGGGCGTATCATGATTGTACTCTTGATCACAAGCACCTTATTTTTCTGTAAGCATGATTTTAAACTGATTACCTTGACTTACTTGCTCTTTCATTTTTCTATAAAATTTTCAGGTTCGACATCATTAAATGTCTCTGTTTCATACGGTTGGGACAAGTCCATAAATGCCGCGGAAATAAGTGCAAGCAGCTCAGCCCACTATAAGATCTTCAGATTGCTACCAGCGAGTTTAATAGCTCTCCTACTGCAACTTCTATCTTTCTGCATCAGATGAATATATCCGGTTTCACATATAGAATCTTGAAGACCGACTTCGTGGCTCTGCTAATCTTGGTAAAGGCATGAAGACTGTATCCTGCCAGTTCTTCTGGGATGGCAAATCCTGCATTAATCATTTCTGATTCGGGCTTGGAGTGCCTTAAATGCTGGTCCGTGAAGTAGAAAAGGAGATTTCCAAGAGAATTTGTCCATTCAACAGTTCTGTCATGTCATTTTCTGGATGAAGTTCAAGGAAAATGGAATTCCAATGATGGTATTGAACTGGCAAGATTACACGAACTGAGTATCGGACCAACTGATAAGTGGACCGGCCAATTTACTTTGTGGTAACTCCTTGAGTTGCTCTGATAACAAATGCACATATTGCGTCCAATCTGGTGGATGAGAAGGAAAACCAACGTTTTTCGGGTCTTGCTGGACTTTTTTCTTCTTTTCTTTGATTAACCTTCAACAATCTTAACGGGAGTTCTGCAACAAACAAAAGAAGGAAAGTCGAGTTGACTAACAGCCAAATAGAAAGTACCCAAAAAAAAACAGATGTTTTTTTCCTGCACTGATCACTCACCCAAATGGGCTTTGTTTGATCGATAGTAATTCAACATCCAACTGCAAATCACAGAGAAGAGACCAGAACAGGAACCAGTAAGGTTACTCAGACATTGCAAGCAAGGAATTATTCTTAAATTTATCCACTGATTCTGATCGAAGTTACAGCATAATTAAAAGAAATAGCACAAGCAGTTGAAACAGACAACTTTCCGGTCTTACAGCAAGCACGCCTGTGCACAACTGCTTTGTCATATACTCTCGAAATCACATTTGATTAGCAGAATCTGATCAAGTGTTTTCCTGAGACATTAGTAGCTAAACATGCTACGGAATTTGATTAGATTTTCAGAACATTCACGGAGTGAAATATCAGCAAAATGACAAATTAGTTGTCTGTCAAACATGGTTGGTGAAACCGAGCAATTTGTTGAAGTCTAAGAAGCTACCTCAATTGTTGCATTTGGGGGAATCTCTTGGACCCCTTTACTTCCATAAGCAAGCTCTGGAGGAACTATAAGTAATCTCTGAACAAATGAACAAAAGAAAACAAGGGTTAGAGAAAAATGCAACATCTATTTTTGGAAAGAAAGGAACAGAATTTCCGAGAGGACTTGCAACAAGTCCAAAATGAATGTGTGTGCTTTCCCCAAGGAAATATCGCAGTGTAGTAGGTTTACCTGACCACCAACCCGCATGCCTTGAACACCTAAGTCCAAACCTTTGAGGACATTACCCCTTTCAGATTGTCCAACATCAAATCCGTATGGCTGCAGATTACAGCACAACAACATTGAAGGGGAAGTAAAAGTTCAGCAAAAGAGACGATTTGCATGTTGAACATTTGCCGGTTTGTGTCTGTAAAAGTATCATTTGCCTAACAGAGCGCCCTAATACTATTCTTAAGCAAAAGACAGAAAAATAATTGCCCATTTACATGGAAGAGGAAGTATGAAATCTTACCGTGCCTCCACCGACACCAAGTCCTTGTCTGCTGGTCATGAAAGTTATGCCCTTCCATTTCGCTACATAGTGGACCTGCAGTAAATGCAGATGAAACATTATCAATCTTCATATCTGCATCTTGCCTGGTAAAATTTTTAACTTCCTCTCTGCATGTTAACACATATTAGCTACCGCAGCAGCTGTACTAACAGAAGCAGGCGTAGCTGTCTAATGAGGAAAATTTAAACTGTATCACAAAATCATACTGCAACTCTCGATCCTTTCATGGCCTCAGCTCCACTGCCGACTTTCAGATCGTAGTACCTGATGGAAATTACGAGTTGAGTGAATAAGAGGTGGTAATAAACACGAGGCGTATCATCACAGCATGATGTATGTAAAACTCAGCATACACTGGGGAGGAGTTAGTCTGGATTCACTCACTTTAGACCGTCGGGGAGGGTTTTGAATTCGTTTTCCGGTATTTTTGAGGCTCTAAGCTGCAAAGGACGCCAAAATTGAAAATTTGCCCTTTAAACTAGAACGTACAAGAGGATCCAGAGGCCGTTGAGAAAGTCAACAAAGATCAGACTATATTAGCTGGTACTAACCGCTCTTCTGCTCGTACTAACAGCCTCGGCCCTTTCACATGCATAAACACCTGCAGCTAACATACAAAGCTAAGAAAATATTAAGACAAATATAGATTTTGCAGGGTTGTTACAGAACTCTAAAACTAATTAAAAAAATCCTGATCACCAAAGAATCCAGCATAGTTCATTGCAGGAAAGCTACATTTTTTGTATTATCGAATCTGTTAAGCATATCAAAGCTCATAAAGCCCAAGTGCACTGCAGTAGGAAACCTCCTCAGCTTCAGTTGCAGAGCTTGTGCTTTGGCCTTTCTATCTACTTGTATTTCCAAGGTAGAAGCCACGTTTTGAGAATGCAAGACATCAGTGTCATAGTTCGGGCTTCGAGATGAAAGTGGCCGGTGGCAGTTGCAGATCCTTCTATTGCTAATACTTTAAATTAGACCCAAAAACCCAAACAAAAATTAAGAATTCCCAAAAGGCCATCACCCATGGTCTGAATCCTACTCAACGTCCTTCATTATAATAAACTGATCCATAAATAGCAATATGTAGGACATTGTGGGAGGCATTTGGATCTAGGTACGATCATTTATATAACCAGAGCTTCACTCTGACGTCGAAGGTAGTTACCGGCGGTTAAGAGACAACTCAGCAAAGCTCTTCTTCCATCTTGCCAGGGTAGCAAGACGGGTCTTGGAGCATCATGAGAGGAAGAGGAAGAACACCGGACGGAAGTCATTCTCGATTTGTCGAAGTCTCTTCTTCCTGCCGATTTCATGATTAAGCAAGGTGGATCATCCGAGCACGCGGCAGAAGAGATCAAAGGAAAGAGATCGAGGTCTTACTGGTGATAGTGAAGACGGGAACGAAGGGCTTGTGAAGAAGAGCAGGACTTTGACAAGAGTGAGGAAGAAGTGAGACTTCCATGGACATCAGAATCCCTTCCGTCCTCAAGGGTGGCAGTTAGAACAGAGAGACAATCGGTTGGTTGGCTTTTGCTCTCGTTGCTTTCACTTATACTTCTTGTTATTAATGTGTTTTCCCTTGCAGAAAGTGGATAACAGAGTGAATATCATCCACTACTTTTCTGCTTTTCCCCCCCTGATATATATATATATATATATATTTCCATTATCCCAAGATCCCCTTTGGTCAAGCTGAAAGCTTATTATTTCATGTTAGTATTTAGAATATCATCCAACATACATTATAGATTAGTCTGTATCATAGTTTTTAAAACTGGACCGGGTCAGAAACCGGTCAAGGTATGGGTTCATGGGTCGGACCGGGAGTTCAATGGGTTGAACCGTGTGTTTAATAAATAATATTAATAATATAATATTTCAATAAATTAATATAATATTATAATTTAATTATGATTTATAATCAAAATCATTAATATAGTTATAATGTTAGTCCAAAATTCAACATAAAATATAAATATAAGTACAGTAAAATAAAATAA
>CXYZ01004574.1:98837-141980 GCA_900006705.1 Sonneratia caseolaris | reverse complement strand
AATTTTTTATAGTAAATCAATAACTTATGTGTTGGTAAGAATGAATTGATTAAATATAAATTATTTTCAAGTTAGTCATTTAAAAATTGTGATTAGTGCATTTAATTGTCATCTTACTCTACATGAAAATGAATAATTATAAATTTGAAATTCAAGTTTTAATGATAACAAATTATAATTACAACGATTTTGTCGATTAATTTGTGAATTTTTAATGCATTATCAAGATGTGCTTTTTGAGGGAAAAACAACATGCCGTTTGGAGCGTGACACGAATCGTCGGAGAGAACTCCTGGGACTTGGGAGAGCGGCAACCCTGCCAAGCGAGCGGAGGTTGAGATCGAGATTATGCTGGCGCCTGTAAGCGTTAACTCATGGCCGGCTTTATCCACTCCACCGGCACTACCGCCGCCGCAACACCGCCTCTGTCTCTCCTTTCTCCGCAGCGACACCGCCCATCCTCACTCCATGCTCCCAATTCCCTTTCCATCTCCGTTCCTAAACTCCACTTCCGCCCCTCAGCTGCATCCACGTCCCAGTTCCTCCTCCCTCCGCCGCTTCATTCCTTGCCCCCACCTCTTTTCTCCTGGGACAACTCCTCCACTCCACCTGAGCCAGCCTACTCTCCCCTCGACGAATGCCTCCACCTCCTCCGCTTCTCCGTCCGGTACTCTGACACCGAGCTCGCCAGGGCCGTCCACTGCCTCATACTCAGGCTCGAGGCGGACACCCGTCTCTTAAATGCCTTAATCTCATCATACCTCAAGCTCGGCCTCGTCCCCGATGCCTACAGGGTATTCAAGGCTCTCTCGCACCCAAATTTGGTCTCCTACACGGCCATCATTTCAGGCCTTGCCAAGTCGAGCAGGGAGTCCGAGGCCGTGGACCTCTTCTTCAGGATGCGCAGCTCAGGTATTGAGCCTAATGAGTACACCTTCGTTGCGATTTTGACTGCTTGTATGCGAATTCTCAATCTAGAGCTAGGTTCCCAAGTTCACGCGCTGGCAATTAAGTCAGAATATGTTGATAGTGCTTTTGTGGCCAATTCCATTATGTCTTTGTATGCTAAGAGTGGGAAGTCAAATCATGTATTCCAGTTATTTGATGAAATGCCCGAGCGAGATGTTGCTTCGTGGAATGTTGTCATTTCAAGCTTGGTGAAAGAACATATGCATAGAAGAGCAATAGAGTTGTATCAGGAAATGCTGTGGATCGACAATTTTGATGCGGATCATTTTACACTCTCCAGCCTCTTGGCTTCATGTACTGATTGTTTCGATTTGTGGGGAGGAAGAGCAATTCACGCCCACACTATTAGGAATGGA
Source organism: Sonneratia caseolaris (assembly GCA_900006705.1). Taxonomy (NCBI): domain Eukaryota; kingdom Viridiplantae; phylum Streptophyta; class Magnoliopsida; order Myrtales; family Lythraceae; genus Sonneratia; species Sonneratia caseolaris. The sequence continues at coordinate 140,655 of CXYZ01004574.1, read as the reverse complement.
CTCGAAGGAAGCTTGAGCATTGGCAATGCCCTAATTGCCTTCTATACTAAATGCGGAAGTATAGATGACATCAAGGCATTATTTGATAAGATGAATGCTGCAGATGTTATCACATGGACAGAAATGGTCATAGGGCTTATGGAGTTTGGGGCAGTTGATTTGGCCATGGAAGTGTTTGATAAGATGCCCGAGAAGAACTCAATTTCCTCTGCAGCTGTTTTAACGGGGTTATGTCTAAACAATGAGGCAGGTAGAGCCGTCAATTTCTTTAAGAGGATGGTGGAACAAGGTGCGGATATAACAGAATGCGCCTTGACCAGCGTTATTAAAGCTTGTGGATTGCTTCCAGATGACAATTTTAGCAGACAGATTCAGGGATTTGTTTTGAAGTTCGGTCTCAAGGCAAACCATCGTATTGAAGCTGCCCTGCTTGATATGTGCACGAGGTGTGGAAGAATGGAAGATGCAGAGGAGATGTTTGGTCGCTGGTCACATGAAGAAGATACCTCTGTTGTTTATACTTCAATGATATGCGGGCATGCTCGAAATGGGAACCCCAATAAGGCAATTTCTCTTTTCTCCAATGGTCAATTGGAAGGAAAGTTGGAGATGGATGAGATTGCATGTACTTCTGCACTCGGAGTATGTGGGACCCTAGGCTTCCGTGAGATGGGAGAGCAGATACACTGCCATACTATCAAATCAGGAATCCTCTTCGATTTAGGGGTGGCGAATGGATTAGTGAGTATGTACTCAAAGTGTTGGAACTTGGATGAATCACTTCAGATATTCAGAGAAATGCCAATACGTGATATAGCTTCATGGAATTGTTTGATATCTGCCCACGTTCTTCACAGACAGGGGAACAAGGCTCTGGCCGTGTGGTCAGAAATGATTAATGCAGCCATAGATCCCGATGAAATTACTTTTCTCTTTATTATTTCAGCCTATCAGCATACTAAGTCGTGCCTGGTCAACGAGTGTCAAAAGCTATTCATGTCAATGAGTAGGGAGCACAATATGGAACCTTCTTCTGAGCACTACGAATCTTATGTCAGAGTTTTGAGCTTCTGGGGATATCTCGAAGAAGCCGAGAGAACTGTGTCTGATTTGCCCTTCAAGCCTGAAGCTCAAATTTGGCGGGCTTTGCTCGATGGTTGTAGGATCCACTCCGATGCAGCCCGTGGCAAGCGGGTCGTTAAGCAATTACTCTCTATGGACCCACAGGATCCATCCTCTCTGGTGCTCCTGTCGAATCTGTACTCTGCATCAGGAAGGTGGCATTGCTCTGAAACAGTTAGGGAGGAAATGAGAGAGAAAGGGCTCCGCAAGCATCCGGCTCGAAGTTGGGTCATTCACAAGAACAAGATCATCCCTTTCTACACCAGAGACAAGTCTCATCCTCAGTCGAAGGATATACACCGCGGCCTTGAGATTCTGATCATGGAGTGCCTAAAAGCTGGGTATGAGCCCGACACAAGCTTCGTCCTTCAGGAAGTGGAAGAGCACCAGAAGAAGCATTTCCTGTTCTACCACAGCGCGAAGCTCGCCGCCGCTTTCGGCCTCCTGATGACCCAGCCTGGGAAGCCTGTCAAGATCGTGAAGAACATACGTCTGTGTGGGGACTGCCATTCATTTATGAAAAACGCTTCGCTCGTCACAAATCGGGAGATACTGTTGCGGGACTCGTCTGGATTTCACCGATTTGTTAATGGGAATTGCTCGTGCAGAGATCGCTGGTGATGCCGTTGCTGCTTCTTGTGATGATCTGTAACACATGTGGCATATGAATTCTGCGCAAAAATTCTTGTGAAATCTTTCTTTTCCCCCTCAAAAGAAATCAAATTGCACATAATTAGAAAAAGGTCGTTGTGATTGTGAATGTGATTGTGATTGAGGATGACCTGTAATGAAACGCTGTCGTTGGCTCGTACCACAAATTCACAATACCCTAGACTGATGGATGAATTAATCACGAGCTTGTTCAGGATTTAATTCGTTTAATTGGACCGTGATTATCGGGTTAAGATTAATTATATAATTTCCATTTTTAATATAGAAAATAGTGGTGAAGAGTTAGATCCAGACACGGATCCAGGAATCTAAGTACGATTTTTTTGGGTCAAGTCGTTGTCTTGCGACAAAAAAAAAAAGAGAGAGAGAGAGAGACATGTATATAGTTAAAGCAAGTCTTCCCTACGACAGCTGAAGCTGCCTGAGGCCATGGATACAAGGGGCTTCGTTCTCTACCTCCTGTCCACTTCCTCCGTGGCCATCGTCTCCACTTTCTTCCTCCGTGACCGGAGCACCGCCGAGAAGCATCCTCTGATTGTATCCAGCACCGAGAAGGTTTGGCCGGTAGGTAACTGTCTCATCAGTTCTTGATTCCTGGATCAGATACCTTCGGAAATGGAAGAGGAAAGAATGAATCTCCGTGGCGGATGGTGCTACAGGAGCTGGAATTTGGGTGGAGAGTGGCAGTGGCGACCGTGATAGGATTCGTGGGATCGGCCTGTGGGACGGTGGGAGGAGTTGGCGGCGGAGGCATCTTCGTCCCGATGCTCACCCTGATCGTTGGCTTTGACACCAAGTCTGCTGCCGCACTCTCCAAGTGTAAGTAACGAAGCTCTCTTCTCCGAATCACTCTCCACTCTCTGTCGTAAGGCGGCCGACTGTTCGTTGCCTGTGGCGGAGCTCGATATGTACACATAAGGTGACTGTTTGTTGTTGCTGTTGCTGCAGGCATGATAATGGCGGCCTCGGCTTCATCAGTTTGGTACAATCTGAGAGTTCGGCACCCGACAAGGGAAGTTCCAATCATAGATTACAATCTGGCGCTCCTGTTCCAGCCCATGCTCATGCTCGGCATCACGGTTGGTGTGGCCCTCAGCGTCGTCTTCCCTTACTGGCTCATCACCGTCTTGATCATCATCCTCTTCTTAGGTAATATGAAGTCAATAGTCTTCTAATATCAAGAAACAGGGTGATCCGTTCTCCAGTTTTTGGTAGTAATGGATGAGTCTGACGGTTTGTCAGGGACGTCGTCGAGGTCTTTCTACAAGGGCACCCTGATGTGGAAGGAAGAGACCTTCGTCAAGGTAAGATTAAAATTACATCAATCCAACACATCTTCCTCAGTTCTCTGCAATTGAGAAGTTCTTGAGCGAAAGGTATATATTGCAGCAAGAATTGGCGCGTGAGGAAGCAGCTTCGGTCAACTCTCGAGATGAACGTAAGCGCTGATATCCCTAAAAGCTTTTCCTTACTGAAATTGAGTAGCGACATTCTTGACCTAAATCAAGAGGTCTCGATATGATTTCATACTAGTGGACAATCCCTGGTGCGTCCGTGGCATTGATTTCTACATGTTGCATTTTGACTGACAAATGCGTTCAATAAAATTTCCATTGATGCAGTTGTGATGATCGATACGCCATATGAGCCGCTGATACCCACAGAAGAGAAGTCTGAATTGGTCAGCTTCCATTCAAGAACCGCTGATGCTGAACAATATCACACACAGAGACAGAAACATGAAAACCAACACTTATGTTGCTGAATTTAAACAGCAAAAGTTCTCCTAATTTGTCGGATAAATAGGGTTTTATTCGTTTTTCTGCAGCAAATATTGCGTCTCAACCTCAACTGGAAGATGATGCTGGTACTGGTGTTGGTGTGGGTCTCCTTCCTGCTCCTCCAGATCTTCAAGGCAAGTCCATGGACTCCTCTCTTGTCTCTTCAACAATAAATTATACTTTAATGCCCATTATCTTACATTATGTTCTCTTTCACGATACAGTTATCTTACAGCTATGTAATATATAATTCGATTGACTGACTGTTGGAAACTCAATCATGATGCCATAAAGGAATATCTAACTAATGTGGAATAATTGATTGATGATGATCCAGAACGATGTAACCGTGTGCGGTGCGCTGTACTGGGTGCTCTTCTGCTCACAGGTAAAAATCCCTTCATTTGCTTCGCAAACATTCCTACATGTTGTCTTTTGTCTAAATAAGCCGTATCCAAATCAGATTGAGTCACATACGTCATCGTCAGTCAATTTTCCGACTTGCGGATCCCTCTTATTGACTTCCATGCAGTTCCCAATTGCACTTGCAGTGTTTGGATACGAATCAGTGAAGCTGTACCGCGAGGAGAAGAGGAGAAAGAGCACGGGAAACACAGAGACTATATGCGAGGCTACGATCCACTGGACCGCCGGCCACATCGCGTTCTGTGCTCTCTGTGGCTTGTTGGGCGGCTGCGTCGGCGGCCTGCTCGGCTCCGGCGGCGGGTTCATCCTGGGGCCGCTCCTCCTCGAGATCGGTGTCCTCCCTCAGGTATGTACGTTTATATACGTATCTGTCATGTTGAACAGCTCGGTAAGTAAACTTAGTTCTCATGAGATCACCTATTTTTTTCTTAAATAAATTTTTAATTAAGATAATTTTACCTTGTTTGAGCAAATAAATAAGGGTTTATTAGACTTTCATATATATATATATATAANCAGTAAGTAAACTTAGTTCTGATGAGATCACCTATTTTTTTCTTAAGTAAAATTTTAATTTTTAATTTTTTTAAATATAAAAAATATTCATAATTAAGATAATTTTACCTTGTTTGAGCAAATAAATAAGGGTTTATTAGACTTTCATATATATATATATATATAATATTATAACAAAAAAAACCATTGACTATACAATATTGTCCATGCAAGTCAGATGCCCGAGTATCAGAACCTTAAACAGACTACCACTCCCTCTATTATGATGAATATTATCTATTCACAAAATTAAAGATTTAATAATTTTTTTAATGAATAAGAGAATTCACTTTCAAATCAGACATCATCTTTTACTAATTCGGAACAAAAATCAGATCTATGCGAGGGTAAATAAAGTATTATGTGATTTGGAGCAATCAATGAAGAACATGGTATTGGAATACACTTCTGTGTATAGCGAATATATATATATATATACACTTAGTGCAATCAATTTAGTAGATGTACTCATGGTGTATATATATATATATATANAAGATTTAATAATTTTTTTAATGAATAAGAGAATTCACTTTCAAATCAGACATCATATTTTACTAATTCGGAACAAAAATCAGATCTATGCGAGGGTAAATAAAGTATTATGTGATTTGGAGCAATCAATGAAGAACATGGTATTGGAATACACTTCTGTGTATAGCGAATATATATATATATATACACTTAGTGCAATCAATTTAGTAGATGTACTCATGGTGTATATATATATATATATATTATGATCTTGAGTAACCGGGCCCCTCATTGCTGACTTTTCATCCTCTGTAGGTCGTAACATCCCAAACCATTATTTTATGTGCACTATATTATGATCTCTCTCTCTATATATAATAATTTTGGCTTAATGTCGTGTATAATTAAGCACGTGCCTATTCCCATGCCTTCTGTTTTTCTTTTTTCTTTTTTAATCTTATCCCTGTGGGACAAGTGTTAATTAATAAGGAGTAATAATTTATACAAACTACAGGTGGCAAGTGCGACTGCAACATTCGTGATGATGTTCTCATCATCCCTGTCGGTGGTGGAGTTCTATCTGCTCAAGAGATTCCCTATTCCCTACGGTACTCCCTTCGTCTTAACTTACTGTTCCCCCCATTGAAGATTAGCTGACCTTTGGTAGCTGGCAGAGGAAGTGAACGGATTTTACAAAAGAGAGTACAGCGAGAGAAGCAGTCGACAGATGATCAGTTTTGAACCTTGTGGGGAGAGTGTTCGTTCCATCTGCCATGAGAATGAACCTCACATGTATATATAACTCATCTAAATGTGATCAAATGAAGAATATAGAACAGATCGGACACGATGCCCATTATATTCCATTCTTACACGAACCCAACATATATAGGGTCTATAGTTCTCTGTATGTGTGTGTGGCTGCATAGTTTGACTGATGACGAAGGGTTCTTTTGACTTGCAGCTCTTTACCTCATGACAGTGTCCATCCTGGCCGGCTTCTGGGGGCAGTACTTAGTGAGGAAGTTCATAACATTCCTGGGGAGAATCTCTATCATCGTCTTCATCCTCTCCAGTGTCATCTTCGTCAGTGCTCTCACCATGGGTAACATCTCCGTCTCCGTCAAAACACTCCGTCTTCATTCTTTTCGAGCTTCTGCGTATCTGCCATGTCTGATCGAGTGCCGACAAAACTGAATGTCCATCCGACATGCACGTGCAGGGATCATGGGGATCAAGGAGAGCATCGCGATGATCCAGGACCACGAGTACATGGGGTTCCTGAGCTTCTGCAGCAGTCAATGATCGTTGGCCGCCATTCCTCCTCTGAACTGCAAAAATCACGGATTAGTTGGATGAACTGTTGCCGTCCCGGCGAAGTGAAAATGGTCAACGCCACAGTTGACCTGCACCCTACTGATGGTGCATTCCTTGTCTGAAAATGGGGAAATGTGACACAGGGTGTTAGCTACTCGTTAACACCCTCTACTTTCACGTCCATTCATTCCCTTTAGAATAAGTGATGATCTTGTTTTTACTCGCAATTGTTTCGTTGTCGTGTTCAAATAGGATCCATTATGAATTTAGCGCAATTTTATTCAATAAAATGGTCAATTTTGATATGGTATATCATATCTATTATAGTTTTTAAAATCGGACTGGCTCAGCTAATTTGACTGGTTCAACAAGAACCGGCGGCCATATCCCCAGTCTAATTTCTAAAGTTAAACCAATTATATTACAAATACAGTCAGTTCCGGTTGAACCTGTTAATTTTCGGTTTGATCGATGAACTCAATTGAACTGATGAAAAACATGCCGAATTAAAATTTTATTTTAATAGACTTATATTTATATTTTATGTTGAACTTGTAATTAATATAATCGTTTTAAATAAGTGTCAAATTATATTATTATATTAATTTATCGATAATATTATTTATTAAATATACAATTTAACCCATTAAAACCCAATATAACCTATGAACCCATGTTTTGATGGGTTTCTACTCTGGTCTGATTTTAAAACCTATGGTTGTAACTTTACGGACTCTCTACCGACTTAGAGATGAGTTGTCAAGGGCAAGTACAGAGGTAGGAAGACGAGCAAGAACAAGGAAGGACAAGGTAAGGCTAATCCGAGGATCGGTGGTCCAATCATATCGACTAGTAGGAACTGCGAGATCACCTCAAGATGTCTCTAACGTACCATACAATCTTGTTCGATTGTGGAAATCACTAGCCGTCCGCTCCTATGTTGAATTATAAGGGTAGAAAAAAAAGAGGCTATCACTCAATCAGTCGGAAGGAAGAGGAAGGAAATGGGGCAATAGTAAGTTGGGCCTCAGGCCCAATCAGTTTATGGGAAATTGGGCCTACCTTTCGGCCCACGTCAGCTCCCCTGAGGAGTCGACGACTTGATTAGGGTTTTGTATATAGCCCCGGTCGTTTATTCCTTCTAGGGTTTACAGCGGAGAAGGAGGAGCCGGCTGCAGCATACCATCATCAACTATGGTTCTGAAGTATGATCTCTCTCTCTCTCTCTCTCTCTCTCTCTCTTCCTTGGATGGTTTGAATTAGCTAGGAAGATGTACTCGCATGTGATTGTGATGTATTTGCTGTTGGCCATTGGAGTCGCTTGATCTTTTATGGGGAGCCCGATCCGTTTATTGGATTTGTATTCCACCATTTGTGATTGATTATTTCCATCTCACTCATGACGGATTTCGCCTGCCGGTCGAACAGTGATATATTTCAAAGCTACAGCTCCAATGACGATCGTAGACATTCCCCAGGCGATTTTCACCGGCAGTGGGATGAGAAAAATATGAAAATCTGAACACCCGAAGTCATATCAGGAATTATATGTCCTGGCGTAATGTATAATTTCTTTTGAATTGCCTTGAATTTTTCTGATGGAGAGTACATTACCAATGGTGTGGGGCATTACGTAGAATAAAAGCTGATATATGCTCTGGTGACGTGACTATTTCCCGTTGCAGTCATGGCTGATCTTGTTTGATGTTTTTATGTCAGGACGGAGCTTTGCCGCTTCAGCGGGGCTAAGATATACCCCGGAAAAGGGATTAGATTTGTCCGATCGGATTCCCAGGTGATAAAACAGTCCACCTTGTGTTTTTCTGATTGGCTTGCTATACGTTACTTCACACGTGCTGCAAACTTCCATGCGTCTTCGAAGAGCAGGGGAGTAAATCTCCGGCTCTTGGAAGTTGTATATTAGATCAAATATATTGTGAGAAAGATAGCAGTTTCTAGTGATTGGATGGCCAGTTACTATGTCTTAAGTGTTCTGCTTACATGTGGTGACTATATTCTGTTAAGTGTTGCAATAGCCTCCAATGAAGAGCTTGTCTATTATCCATGATCGATTTGTTCTCTGTTTCGTTCTTTCCATACAGGTCTTCCTCTTTGCCAACTCAAAATGCAAGAGGTATTTCCATAACCGCTTGAAGCCTTCAAAACTTACATGGACAGCCATGTACCGGAAGCAGCACAAGAAGGTTCGTCTCATGAAACTTGAGGACATTTGATATGAAAAGCTTGAATCCTTTTTTTCCTCCGTTTTCTTCCTGTTGGTTTTTTTTTCCTATCATGATGCTGCAAAGCTGTTAGACCCCCTTAGAGTTGAGTTAGTTTTAGATATACCTCACTGTGCTGATGATCTGTGTATGTATCAACTTTCATTATTCATGAGTTTAGCTTTACTAATCTACTCTGTTGTGGAATTTGCGGCTGTAATATTTTCATATTCTTTGTATAAAGTGCCTCGTTCTTGAATCAAATGCAGGATATTGCCCAAGAAGCTGTTAAGAAGAGGAGACGCACCACCAAGAAGCCTTACTCTCGGTCTATTGTTGGTGCAACTCTGGAGGTCATCCAGAAGCGCAGGACTGAGAAGCCCGAAGTTCGTGATGCTGCCCGAGAGGCTGCTCTCCGGTAGGTTTACATGTGTATATTTCCTTTGGTGGACAAGCTAGCTTTGTATTCACTTGGCCGTATTCTATTTATACAAATCAACCTGAGAAAATCTTCTGAAACAGTGAAATCAAGGAGAGGATCAAGAAGACAAAGGATGAGAAGAAGGCGAAGAAGGTCGAGGTGATGGCAAAGCAGCAGAAGTCTCAGGGTAAGGGTAACACCTCAAAGGGTGCCATGCCCAAGGGTCCAAAGCTTGGAGGTGGTGGCGGGAAGCGTTGAAGTTCTGGTTTTATTTTCTCATCCCCGTAGTGGAATGGCAGTACAAGTTTCTTTTTTGAAGGTTTTGCCGAATGACATAATTCTTGTTCAAATTTACTCTTGCAGATTTCTGTTATATACCACTTGAACTTGATTTGACCAGGGAATTTGCATCCCATTTCGCATGTTTTGTCCCCAAATCAGTTCCCAATTATGCTTGCCGTGCGTGAATGGATTAGTTAGTAAATTGTAGACTGGTTAACCTTAGGCAGAATTCGCCATGATACATGCATCTCCTCAAAATCGGCATCCATCAAACATGTTGAAAGGTATATATACATCAATCCTCCAACTTAATAATCTTGACTTGACCAGAGAATCGTCTCAGACTTCCTGACAGATGACGGTCCGATCGTGTGGCTTTATGATCCCAGATGCTTTGCCCATGATCGGCAGCAACCTTCCAGACCGATTCGTTTGCTGCACTTGTGGACTCAAGCCTGTTGGTTATATGCCACATTATTATCATTATTATTAGGAGTGAATGGTACTGTGCTTACAATACAGTGTAGTTCACATGGAGCAACTTGGAGCAGTTTGTTAATACGACTTACTGGATGTTGAGGATCAGCAAGCAGGGGGAAGAGGCCTCTGACTATCAGTGACTGCCTTGCCTGTATTCAATGTATAAGAAACACGATTAAGAGCCACCAAATGCAACAGTAGAAAATTGGAGAAAAGAATAGCCAAGAGATGAAGATTAGGAGAGGATAAACAATCGACACATTTAAGGAAAAGAAGAGTTATCCGAGACTGCATTCACAGTAATGCAGGCATTAGTGCCTTCCTTTTTTTCTGGCTGACAGGATTGGTGATTGGTCATCAGTTCCTAGTAGCTACAAAAATCTGAAGGATAGGCTCTTATTTGCTAAACTAAGAGGCAAATCAGATAAATGAACATCACTGAAGTAGTTATTGGTAAGGGATCATGAGAGCTCCTGGTGGACCTAGCTACAATTAGCTTCTCAGTGAAGCTGCAGCAGGTGCAATGAACGTAAGTTCTGTTTGAGTAAATAAACATATGAAATGCGAATTCGAATGGAAACATACAGTGCATAAAGGTGCTCTTATTCCCCGATAATGACAAAACTTGTTGGCACATCTGAAGATGAAGTGCATGCACGTTTTCAGTAACGAAGTAGTGGAAAAAAAAAACCTTTTAAAGCTGTATAGGTCCTTGTTTTGGTAAGTTATGCAGGTCCACTTACTGATGGCAGTCTCTGAAGAAGTGGGAGAGAGTGGAGAATATGCAATGACGATGAATTCCTTTGCATGCGATTTTCCAAATTGATAGCTGACTATTGTAAGAGAAGTTCAAAATGAATTCACTGCACAAATGGAGTGACACAATGAATAGAGTATTCCTCGAAGGCGCTACTAAAGCTCCGCTTAAGTTGGTTTGTCTCGAGAAGTGGGATGACAACTGATAAAACAGGCATTGATGGGCGGAATTTGGCTATCAATCCGTACAAGTGCATGGAATAGTCAGAAGCAGAGCAAATACACAAAAATCAGACTAACTGTTTATGTTTAGCAAGTAGCAAGTGAATATAGAGTTATTCAGGGAACATCCACAAATTTTGGAAGAAATCAGACAGACCAATTGTGTACCTTGCAGCCCTTCCAGATGAAGTAAAGCATATAGTCGCAGATGCCTTCACCTCAATGGCTGATCTTGCCCACAAATAAAGCCAAGCGAGACAAAATTAAGAAAGACTGCAAACCATAATAAAGGCATGATAATGATAAGATGATGAAAAACCAGAAGCATACAGCAGAGGAAGCAATAGATTCCGAATGGGTCATTGGCTCCACAACATACTTGACTGTCTTCTTGAAATATAAATACCAGTCGAACACCTTCTCAGCCTATTGCATTGTGGACAACAACCAAATCTATAGGTAAACACAAGGCATGATACATAAAACAAACGAAAAAAATCAAAGTAACACTTTTTTCCTGCAAAGGGTATTAGTAATCATAAATGCAAGAAAATATGCACCAAAAAGTGGAAAAGAAGAAAGATATGCAGGTTGCAAAGGGTTAGCAGCGACATGTGCATAGAATAATTCCACATATTCAAATCAGAAAAAAAGAGTTTTTCACCTGTGCACAGATTTTGCCATCGATTGATATAGTCCCAAAAGGATATAATCCCTGCAATATTAGAATATAGACTAATGCATAAGGAAGCCGAGCATCAGTAAGACCCATTTCCAAGATGGACGGGATACCAAGTGACCGCTTTGTTGTTAGTCTCAAGCATAGAGGCAAAATGCAAGTCACCATCCAATACAGCATTAGCAACATCAGTGGGTTCTGCACGAGTTGGCAAAGGTTATCTGTCACACTGTCCACAGCATGAGTAACCACTGCAGGCTTACCAGCCACATTCCATTTGTGTAGAGCAGCTTTTTCAAATGGAAACACTGGCATAACCAATCAAATGTTTCATTGGCAACTATATAGGAGCAATTCCTTTGAACAAAAAATATAAACCACAAAGCAGGGTCAGATGGCTTCATTATTTGAATATTAGAATCACAGGTTACGCAGCAAACAAACAAACTGCAGTTGGAATTTACAGCTCCTTTTCCATACTACTACTACAAGCATGAATCAACACAAATACTAAGCCTTAATAGTTTAGGATGAAATTTCAAACTCTGAGCATAATGCACTGTCCAAATTCAAGCAGACATTACACATTTGATGCTTGGCAAGTGATGTGGATATATGGCTTTTAGAACCAGCAAATTCTGAAATAGACAAATGCAGACGTGCAATTCTGCACAGCTTGTCTCAACAGTAACGCAGCTAAACAAGAATTATATACATAAAACTAGCTGCATTTCTGACCGTCAACATCCCTGAACATTTCACTACTGAGAGGTGCCCCGTTCCATTAGCAATACTTGAAACGAGGCAAGGTCGCTGCCACCCAAGTCCTTGTCCATTGGCCCAACTCTTCACCGGAGGATATGTCTTGAGAAAAGTTCTTCAGCACAGCATGCAATACACCTCCATGCTTTCGATCTTTGCAAAAATTTGAGTCTGACTAAGGTNCTTGCAGCCCTTCCAGATGAAGTAAAGCATATAGTCGCAGATGCCTTCACCTCAATGGCTGATCTTGCCCACAAATAAAGCCAAGCGAGACAAAATTAAGAAAGACTGCAAACCATAATAAAGGCATGATAATGATAAGATGATGAAAAACCAGAAGCATACAGCAGAGGAAGCAATAGATTCCGAATGGGTCATTGGCTCCACAACATACTTGACTGTCTTCTTGAAATATAAATACCAGTCGAACACCTTCTCAGCCTATTGCATTGTGGACAACAACCAAATCTATAGGTAAACACAAGGCACGTTACAAAAAAACAAACGAAAAAAATCAAAGTAACACTTTTTTCCTGCAAAGGATATTAGTAATCATAAATGCAAGAAAATATGCACCAAAAAGTGGAAAAGAAGAAAGATATGCAGGTTGCAAAGGGTTAGCAGCGACATGTGCATAGAATAATTCCACATATTCAAATCAGAAAAAAAGAGTTTTTCACCTGTGCACAGATTTTGCCATCGATTGATATAGTCCCAAAAGGATATAATCCCTGCAATATTAGAATATAGACTAATGCATAAGGAAGCCGAGCATCAGTAAGACCCATTTCCAAGATGGACGGGATACCAAGTGACCGCTTTGTTGTTAGTCTCAAGCATAGAGGCAAAATGCAAGTCACCATCCAATACAGCATTAGCAACATCAGTGGGTTCTGCACGAGTTGGCAAAGGTTATCTGTCACACTGTCCACAGCATGAGTAACCACTGCAGGCTTACCAGCCACATTCCATTTGTGTAGAGCAGCTTTTTCAAATGGAAACACTGGCATAACCAATCAAATGTTTCATTGGCAACTATATAGGAGCAATTCCTTTGAACAAAAAATATAAACCACAAAGCAGGGTCAGATGGCTTCATTATTTGAATATTAGAATCACAGGTTACGCAGCAAACAAACAAACTGCAGTTGGAATTTACAGCTCCTTTTCCATACTACTACTACAAGCATGAATCAACACAAATACTAAGCCTTAATAGTTTAGGATGAAATTTCAAACTCTGAGCATAATGCACTGTCCAAATTCAAGCAGACATTACACATTTGATGCTTGGCAAGTGATGTGGATATATGGCTTTTAGAACCAGCAAATTCTGAAATAGACAAATGCAGACGTGCAATTCTGCACAGCTTGTCTCAACAGTAACGCAGCTAAACAAGAATTATATACATAAAACTAGCTGCATTTCTGACCGTCAACATCCCTGAACATTTCACTACTGAGAGGTGCCCCGTTCCATTAGCAATACTTGAAACGAGGCAAGGTCGCTGCCACCCAAGTCCTTGTCCATTGGCCCAACTCTTCACCGGAGGATATGTCTTGAGAAAAGTTCTTCAGCACAGCATGCAATACACCTCCATGCTTTCGATCTTTGCAAAAATTTGAGTCTGACTAAGGTCCGCCTAGTTTAGAGAGAAATTCACGTGCCTGCATCATCGGATATAGACGCACGCCACAAGAAAATCAGATGTGATAAGAAGTGAAAGTCCAAACAATTGGAGGGTAATCATAACAAGAAAGCAATAGGGTCCATTTGGAGACGTTATACTCGGGAAACACTCACCTGGCGAACGTCCTCAGCTTGTCTAGTATATGATGAACAGACGAAGTCGATTTTGTTTTGAACTCCCCAACTCCCTTTAACCCGAAATTAATATTCAAGTTTCATCAAATTGAATGAAATATTACATTATCATATTAATAATAGATATAGAAATCTACTGGACGCTGCAGGGTAAACTGACCCAAGACTCGTCGCCTTGTCTTTAGTAATCTAGTTACACCAAATTTATAAGAGTGATGGATACCCATGTTTAACTACAAATTTAAACTGATAGTATAGTAATATTCAATTTCCCATATATAATTATCTTTTTATTTAATTTTTTCGATACGAGTTCTATTTCTGAATACCTATCGTTAACAATTGTCCATGAGTTGAACATACTTTTTCATATTCGGATAATGGGTCAACTGATCCAATATTTAGTTAGAGTATCGGTCTCATTAACTACTGTGAGCCTTCTCTCGATTTTAATAACAACTAGGTTACAAGCCGATACAATGTATAAACTTAAAATAATATTAAAAAATAGTATAAAAATAATATAAATATACCTTAGTAGTATAATCAAATTAATGATATTATAATATTTATTATTTTGGCTGATTATATAAAATATGATTTTATAATATTATATTATCTTTTATTTAAAATAAGAAAGGGGAGAAAGAGTGTATATGAACAGTTGAGGAGGCGGAGGGAAACGAAGCTTCGGTCCACGGTTTTGACCGCCGCGACCTTGTCGTCACGTGTATGGCTGTTGCCCCTGCGTGGGCACGGCGTTTAACTTGCCGGCAAGCTGTGAAATCATTCCTTGGGGAAGGGGGCAAAGCTGAGAGCAGAGAGCGTAAGGAAGCCAGGGCGAGCTCAGGCCCCAGGGCGACGTCCCCTCGTCGATGGTGGCTGGCCGTGGGAAAAAGCGCGTGGTGATGACGACTCTGATACGGGCGTGAGGGGACAGCGTCGGAGTGCGCGCGGCAAACCGGAGCCCTGAGATCCATCCAAGCCCGCTGGCTGGGTCAGATACCGCGGGCCGCCGCGCTCTCTGACAGTACAATGCGACCAACGAGGTGGACAGCCTTTCCTACCCGACCAAAGGTCAAACTATTTGAATGAACGGTCACGAACACCGTTCGGGGGAAAAATTGTCTCCTGAACTGGCCAGTCTAGAAGCCTCGATTTGAACGTGAAAGTTCCGGAGTTCATTCAAATTACAGTAGTGACCACCGACGCTTAAAATTTTTTATTGATTAGAATCGAATACAAAGTATTCTCCGCTCTCGGCCTTCTCTCCGGTTTTCTTTCAGCCATGTTTTCCACACACAGGAATTGAATGAAGGTGGGAACCGGACCCAGAGGCCGGCCTCATTACGATGGGCCGGCCCCCTTGTAGAAGGTGAAGCGAAACCGGAAGGTCTGGGATCCGATGCGAATATTCCAAGTGGCGGCCGCCTGCCTTTCTTCTTCACCTGAATTTATTCCCTTTATTATTATTATTATTATAAATTTTCACTGTAAGGCAAGTTTAAGTGAATAATTCTGGATTTATTAATGGAAAAACTCTTAAATTTGGTAATTGTTAAAAATAATATATTAATATAATTGTTATTAAAAAATAGGAAAAAGGACTAGAAAAGAAAGCCCATCCGACGGTCCCAGTCAATCTGCCCTTTCCCATAAGTCCCCGCACAACCCCCACGTTTTCTCTCTGCTCGCTACCTGTCGCTCCTGTTTCTCACCTCTCTCTAGGAATTATCGATCACTACCTGTCTCTCTCTCAATCTCCAGATCAGATCTCGAGCTCCGGGAATGGCCGTGATTAAGTGCGTCAAGGCTAGGCAGATCTTCGACAGCCGTGGCAACCCCACCGTCGAGGTACGCTCCATCCTCTGATTTCTCCTCTGCGCGATCGATTCACGGGATGCGTTGGCTCCGGATAACTAGTCTGTAGATTGATCTTGTGGCGTTCATTTCTGAGTCCGATTAGTATGTTCATTTTGAAAGTGCCCTTTATGATTATTCTGTGATAACAAAAAGGTTCATTTGTATTTGCTATGCCTTGGTTTTATATATTTATCAGTCCTCCGTGACTGACTAGCGGTTTTGGCTTATTCTTTGTAGGTTGATGTGATCCTTGATGATTGTACCTTTGCCAGAGCTGCTGTTCCGAGTGGTGCGTCCACAGGTAAGATGTTTTTTCCTCCTACTCTGACACGTTCCTACTGGTAGATATTTATATATAGACAGCTCAATTGTCGATTGTCTGCTTAGATAGCCTGATCTCTCGTGTGTTCCTTTGTCTATGGTTCATTTGTGATGCTTTGTGTGGAGGACACCATATATGTATCAAAATGATGTCGCTGATTTACATTTTGGTATATTTTTCAGGAATCTACGAGGCCCTTGAGCTGAGGGATGGAGGCTCTGACTATCTCGGAAAGGGTGTTTCCAAGGTCCGACTTTATCTTCTTACTCCTTTATTGCCTAGATAAAATGCGGACCTTCCCAGTAACTGATACTAACAAGCGTTCATTATTTTACGCTCGTGCAGGCTGTTGCTAATGTCAACACAATCATTGCCCCAGCATTGGTTGGAATGGTACGCCCTATCCTCTTTACAACTATATTTTCAATTTCAATTAATGATCTTAAGTTTTTGCACTATCCATCTTACCGGTCTAAACATCTTGTCCAACAAAAAAAATGTTTTTTTTTCTGTCGTAATTATTACTAATTTGTGTATTAGTTCTCGCTCCTGAAATGCAATTTTGTTATGCCATTGCTTTTCCAGGACCCAACTGAACAGACCGCTATTGATAACTTAATGGTTCAACAGCTTGACGGAACTGTAAATGAGTGGGGTTGGTGCAAGCAGAAGGTAGTTAGTTGCTTGTGTGATTTGCTTGAACATTCATGTCAAAGTATATCGACATGTCCATTGTTTTGTGTCTGTTCAGCTTGGAGCCAATGCCATCCTTGCAGTGTCTCTTGCTGTCTGCAAGGCTGGGGCTGCTGTAAAAAAGATTCCCCTCTACAAGGTAAGATTTAGTGAGGCGATTGGTACTGCTACGCTTCTTCTGTTGTCTGTGTGTTCCATTGATCTGTTGATGTAAACTAGTAGATTTTAGCGTACTATCCCCTGATTTCTGCATGCTAGAGGGGGGCTGTAGATTTGACTACTAATAAGAGTTGTACTTTAATTTCCTTTTGTGCAGCACATTGCCAACTTAGCTGGTAACAAGAAACTGGTGTTGCCTGTTCCTGCTTTTAATGTCATCAATGGTGGGTCACACGCAGGAAACAAACTTGCCATGCAGGTATATTCTGACTTGATGGACTTTCTTTATCGTTAGCTGTTTATGGTCATTCGTTTAAGTTTTACTTGTCTTCCTCTCTTAACAGGAGTTCATGATCCTTCCGGTGGGAGCTTCCTCTTTCAAAGAGGCCATGAAAATGGGAGTTGAAGTGTACCACCATTTGAAGGTTGGTGGCTTCTTATTTGTACATCATTTTTCGCTTAAACTTTGTTCTTGTTTTTTCACTGTCACTTGTTTGCTTATGAATTAAGATTCCATAAGTTATTATAAACTGTTCAGTAAACTTTTGGATGAATTGCATTAAATTGAAACTACACTTCCTGTATAACTAATGATTCATGATAGGCAGAATGAAGAACATGATTTAGACCTTTAATCGACAACTGCCTCGTCCATAGTGGCAACGTCATTTTGCAGCAGCCCATTGGACATAGCAATATAACTAACTGTCAGTCTCACTGGGATTATTGAGGCTATTCATATATTTGCTCAGGATAATGCCAGCAAAGTCCACTGATTTCCTGGTGTAGTTATTGGTGTTGATAATTGAGTTGACATGTTCAATTGTTTCTTCCCTCTTTCTCAGGCTGTGATCAAGAAGAAGTATGGTCAAGATGCCACTAATGTTGGTGATGAGGGTGGTTTTGCTCCTAATATCCAGGTCAATCTCCACTTCCTAAATATGCCCTATATTTTAATGAAATTTCTCTTGTTATATTGATATGAACCTTGCCAAGCTGGTAGCTCAAGTTTACTTATGCCGTCTACTCCAGGAGAACAAGGAAGGCTTGGAACTTCTCAAGACAGCAATTGCAAAGGCTGGTTACACTGGCAAAGTAAGCCTTCACTGCTTCTAACTCCATAATATCACGTTGCGGCTTTTAATATATCTGAGAGGTTTGTCATTCAAACTGTCCTGAGAAAACTGACAGTTTCTTTCTCTATTTAGGTTGTCATTGGAATGGATGTTGCTGCATCAGAGTTCTATGGATCTGACAAAACCTATGATTTGAACTTCAAGGAAGAGGTGAGCTTCTGGTCACACCTTGTGAAATTTCATGCATTTCATAATAGCCTGCAGTTTTCTTGGAGTAAATTTAAAAGTAACAGCTATGAGAGTGTTTCTTGAATTTTCTGCAATTCTTAGTGTGAAAATATTTTGACATGGACTATGCAACATCTCCAGTACCACCTTAGCAGTATCTTGTGCACGTCTGTTTTGCTTGTGCAGAACAATGATGGATCACAGAAGATTTCTGGTGAGGCTCTCAAAGATCTGTACAAGGCCTTTGTGGCAGAATACCCCATTGCTTCGATTGAAGATCCATTTGACCAAGACGACTGGGAGCATTATGGCAAGATGACCTGTGAAATCGGTGAAAAAGTTCAGATTGTGGGAGATGACCTTTTGGTCACTAACCCCAAGGTTAATCCATCCACCTGTCTCTCTTAAAACACACTATATAGTCTACACACTGTTCCTGTTCCTCTCTCACAAATGCTTTTCTTATTCACAGAGGGTGGAGAAGGCAATCAAGGAGAAAACTTGCAATGCCCTTCTTCTTAAGGTCAACCAAATTGGATCTGTCACCGAGAGCATTGAGGCTGTTAAAATGTCCAAGCATGCTGGCTGGGGTGTGATGGCCAGCCACCGCAGGTCTTGAGCCCTACCATCATCTTCTGTGTGATTCACTTTGCTCAGTCACTCACTTGAAACTCCTTTTACTTACATGGCCTTTTGTTGAATGCAGTGGAGAAACTGAGGATACCTTCATTGCTGATCTTTCTGTGGGTCTGGCCACTGTAAGTATCAATACGAATGTATCCTTGTTCTTGGCTAGATTTCCTTGAAGCTGATCCTAAAACCGTATTACTTTTGTTTTATTCAGGGTCAGATCAAGACTGGTGCTCCTT
This sequence comes from Sonneratia caseolaris, assembly GCA_900006705.1. NCBI lineage: Eukaryota > Viridiplantae > Streptophyta > Magnoliopsida > Myrtales > Lythraceae > Sonneratia > Sonneratia caseolaris. The sequence goes on along the minus strand of CXYZ01004574.1, from coordinate 121,449 downwards.
GCAGATCGGAGCGTCTGGCAAAATACAACCAGGTTGATGAGCTTGCCCTTTCCCATTGTCTTGAAAATTTCTAAATCTTGTCATGCCCATATCATTCTCTGATCATGTCCGCTCTTCCCCTACCTTAATCAGCTTTTAAGAATTGAGGAGGAGCTTGGCGAAGAAGCTGTTTATGCTGGTGCAAGCTTCCGCATGCCAGTTGAGCCCTACTAGAAGAGCTAAAGCTGTACCGGACGAATGGGCGTTGGCTCTATCTGGGTCCAAGTTTTATCATTTACTTGGAGTTTTTGGTCATAGTAGGCGAGAACCTTTTGTCGGTGGTTGTGGTTGCGCTTTCTCGTGTTGAATAAGAAGATCTTGAGCCAGAGTCCCTGTTGAGCTCGAAAGGTCTCTGTTTTGGAGGTACCTTTATTATCTATGTAATCGAATTCTGGTTTTGTCCCACGTGAGGTTTATCTCTATGGCTTGCATCCTTTCTTCTCCGATCATCCTTCTATATTGCAATTCCACTGGTGCTTTCAGTTTGGCAAGGCGGGATAAAATCTCATCACCGTTGTTCTAACAGATACAATCCTGGCTCTTTGTACTCCATGAACCACTTGCTGGTAGGTCACAGTCTTTCTTCATAATTCCAATCACCCTAGCACTATCGGGTAGATGATGACTCACGTATGGTATCGAACTGAGCAGCAACTTGTTCAAAGCTAAGGGCACCAGATTCCGGATAGTGACTCATCCTTGCAAAATGCTTAAAGCCTAGCATAAGAATCGATTCAATCCCTTGCGTCGGCTTCCCTGTCTCGACGCTGCTTCATGGGGGTAAACGTTCTACGTGCAGAAACGCCGAGGTCTCAAGCACGTCGGCCTGCAAAATAAAATCAAAACCACAAAGGAGTCCGACGTAGCAGAGATAGTTGCCTCAGAATTCCATACTGCCCACTGGCAATAATTTCTCAATTCACATATTCCCTGAACTTCATTTTAATATAGGGAAAGACACTAAGACACTCCAACGAACCCATTATTGATCACAGGCGGATAAAGAAAGAATTTGTAAAACGTCACACAATTTTTCTAAGTTACTGTAGTTTGTCCATCTTAGACCTACTTTTTTCTTTCATTTCTGCAGAATTTCATTCACTCGATAGTTAAGTTTTTTATTTTTTAACGAATGAAGTTATTTTGGGTATGATCTCGATTGATAGATACGTTTCGTGAAGAATCTTCCTTCCGCACACGCACGCCTTTACACGGAAAGCTGAGGCGTATCAGCACGCTGAGTTCCCTCTTTGAATTCAGTTTAATTCTTTCGTCACTGTGTCACTGTGAGTCAGGAACATTAACCCGAAGGGATATGAACACACCCCAGAAAAGCAAAGGATGTGACATGGGTTACTCCTTGTTAGCTGGGCATCGCTTCTCACGACAGTATAATTGATGCTTACGCTTTTTAGTTGCTGAAAGCTTACATAAATTATTTTCGGTTCCCTCTTTGAATGAAGGATATTGTTATGTTAGTTGGTGTGTCTTCTTCTAAAATTCAGTTCCAGCGAGAGCAATATTAGAGGAGGAAGAGGGGTTGTTGTTGACTGGTAAGTGTCGGGAATTCAAATAGGGTCGGTGAGACTCGAGAGAGAGCCACTCATACGCATTTCTTAATTCACAGTCAATTTCTAAGATTAATTAATTACTTTCTAGGGTTTTAACTCAATGTCGTAACTGATGTAGAGCCTATGGGTTCATAATAGCCCATGTGAAAACAATCGGACCAGCTTGATCTGGATCTATCTACATTATGAACGAATTCATTGGCTGTTTTAACTCTGGCAACCTAGATGCGTTGTGGCCTGTTAGCTCGTGTAGAGCTAAACAATTACTTGAGCGAGACGGGATACAGACGCAGGTGCATCGGTCTTCACCCAAGAACACGAGATGTAGAATTCTATTTTTGCCGATCAAATTTTCCGTTCATAAAAGAGAAACGCCGCGAGAAACCCTCGTAATGTAAGTCACTACGTGGGTGCTGACGACGATGCTTGCCCTTCACGGACGTGGATCGAGTTCTGGCGTGGGAAGATGATGACTCTGTTGAGAAGTTCGGACCGCCTCACAAGTAGATTAAAACTGTACAGGAAAAATGCAGGCCATAGGTAAGTAGAAGGGGTTTTCGGTGGGGGACTCCGGCAAGGTGGATATCTACCTTTCACCAAGAGGTCTTTTGATCTGCCAACATGGATTTCTTGGTTGGTTGACAGGTGGATTATATATCGAACTGCGAGATTACAATCAATTTCACATCCAACCGGACCGACGGGCCGAATAACCGGGTCAAATTGTTTCAGGCCTGGTTTAAACCGGTCTGGGACCGCTAATATGGCAACTCCAGGTGCGGACTCCAACATGGCACGTGTGAAACACGCCACACGAGCCACGAGAGCCTCGAAGGATTGATGCCGCCTACCTTTCTCGCCCCTCCCCCCACCCACTTACCTTTTCCTCTCCCTAATATATATAGAAATAGAACCCTTTAAACCTCTGCCTCTCTACGTCTCTACTCTTGTCTCCTCCCTTTCAAAGTTCTCTAGAGATCTCTGCACAGCTTTCTCGATCCGTTCTGCCAGTTCTCTCACCATGTCGTGCTTCAAGAGCAAATACGAAGGTACTATCTTCTCGCTTCGATCTTGTTCTCATGAAACCATTTGCTGTATCTCATCTCTGCTTGCTTCGGTGCGCTCTCTCGGCTGTGTTTAGCTTTTGGATGCAGAGATCGGTGCTTCTGCAAATCGTTTCGAGTCGATCTGTGCTTAAATTTCAGCTGATCACTCTACTTGAGTCCTTAGTCGTTTTTTTTAGAGGAGTTGGGTGTATGAATTCGATTGCCTCGCGATCTAGGATTTCTTAGGAACCTTCTGGTTGCTGCTTTGTTGCAGATCACCTTTTACAGTGCCTTAGCTGACAATAAATATGCTAATACTTAATAGTAATACACCTGGAACAGCAGATCTATTCAAGTCTATTTTTGTGGTATATTATCAGTCACTCTTCTGGTGTATCCGATCTGTTCATTACATTTATCAGTTAGATGTCTCTGGTTCACTAATTGTTATCTGAAGATCGTCTAACAATATGTCAGGAAGTCTTTGGGCCTTAATAATGAACCAACATTATTATATGGTTTGAGCCTTGATTTGTCAACTTTATTAATAGAGTAAGAAAATTCTCATGTTTGAGAATTGAGGATGTAGCTGATAAATGACTTATTTAATTAAACGAGATGTTTGAAGAATTTCTGCAAAGTATATATCATACAAAACCAAGCTTTGAAGAACTTCGTAGCAGTGNGTAAAGTATACATCATAAAAAACCAAGCTTTGAAGAACTTCGTAGCAGTGCCCTACAATTGGTTGAATTCTTTACTTGTTCTTCAGTACTCTCCTGCAAGCATAACACTGTAGAGATGGGCGTCCTGGATCCTTGAAATTTCTTCAACTTTGTCGTAAAGACACGACTTTTGAACTGTATTGGCTAATTGGATATATTGAATAAATTAGGCAGATGATCTAATGCATTGCTTATGTAATACAGATGAGCTCATTGCCAACGCTTCCTACATTGGCACCCCTGGCAAGGGTATTCTTGCTGCTGATGAGTCAACTGGTACCATTGGCAAGCGTCTATCCAGCATCAATGTGGAGAATGTCGAGGAGAATAGGCGCAGCCTCCGCGAGCTCCTCTTCACCACTCCTGGAGCTCTTGAATGCCTCAGTGGTGTTATCCTTTTCGAGGAGACACTCTACCAAAAGACATGTGGTGGTAAGTATTGCTGCATGGGTTTCTCCTTTAACTTGAGTAGTTTGCTGAATTTTGAGATGAGCGTGGTAACTAATGTTAAATTTTGGTTGATGGCTTAGTCGCTTAATCTGATAATAATTGTGCAGAACTTCTCAAAAAGCTTCCTTCACTTCTCTTAACCATTTCTTGAAAGTCTGTCAACAAGGGGGAAAAGAGGTTCTCTTTCTACTTTCAACTTAGTGTTATCTAAACTATGGTGAGCTTGAATTGTTGCTCTTGCAGGCAAGCCTTTCGTTGATGTCTTGAAGGAAGGTAAGGTTCTCCCTGGTATCAAGGTCGACAAGGGCACTGTTGTTCTCCCTGGAACCAATGGTGAGACAACAACTCAGGGCCTTGATGGCCTTGCTGACCGCTGCAAGAAGTACTATGCTGCAGGAGCCCGGTTTGCCAAGTGGCGTGCTGTGCTGAAGATTAGTCCCAACGAGCCATCCCAGCTGGCCATCAATGAGAATGCCAATGGATTGGCCCGGTATGCCGTGATCTGCCAGGAGAACGGTTTGGTTCCCATCGTTGAGCCTGAGATCCTGGTCGATGGGCCACACAGCATTGACAAGTGTGCTGAAGTGACTGAGCGGGTCCTTGCTGCCTGCTACAAGGCCCTGAACGACCACCATGTCCTCCTCGAGGGAACACTCCTGAAGCCTAACATGGTCACCCCCGGATCTGATGCCCCCAAGGTTGCCCCAGAGGTGATCGCTGAGTACACCATCCGGGCGCTGCAGCGCACTGTCCCTGCTGCTGTCCCTGCCATTGTCTTCCTCTCTGGTGGGCAGAGTGAGGAGGAGGCCACCCTCAACCTAAATGCCATGAACAAGCTCAAGGGCAAGAAGCCCTGGTCCCTGTCCTTCTCCTTTGGTCGGGCCCTCCAGCAGAGCACTCTCAAGGCCTGGGCTGGGAAGGAGGAGAACGTGCCGAAGGCACAGAAGGCATTCATCACCCGCTGCAAGGCCAACTCAGAGGCCACCCTCGGCATCTACAAGGGTGACGCCCAGCTCGGGGAAGGTGCCTCGGAGAGCCTCCATGTGAAGGACTACAAGTACTGAGTCGGTGCCTTTGCAGGATTAGGTTTTATGTTTTGGTTTTATCTGGAGAATTGAAAGAACCAAGTGGGTTGTCACTGTTCCGGTCCCCCTATGTGTTTGTGGTCCTGTTCCAAATTTATAGGGGTTCTTCCGGCTTTACCGTTCCCTACTGCTCGTTTAAAGTTTATAGCGGACAAGGGCAGAATAATAATCATCTCAAGAACACGCCCTTTTGTGTGATTTTGAATGTCTTTTAGTGGTTAATCATCATGATTTCATCGTAACCTAAGCGGTAACTCTATTGCATTGGACAAATGTTTGTGTCAACACGAGAATCGGCTTTTGCTCATTTGGTCGAGTCTGCTGTGTTGTCTTCTCGTAGGTCTCGCTGCTGGAGTAGTTTTATGTTTCCTGTATGGCAAGTAGCTGTATGGCTCTTACATTGATTTCATTTGAGTTCATCGAGATCGAAGCTCTGAAAATTATTGGTCGATTGACTGTCCGACAGGAGCAGGCAGTGACGGTTCGTTCCACAATGAGATAAAAATCCGTCAACTCGTCCCAACCTCTTTTCCCATGCGACCATACCTAACAGTGGACGAATTTTTCCTAATGAGGGACACCAAGTATCGGGGGGGGCCAAGTGATTAGCCAGCCTCCCCTCCTTCATGTTTTTCTACGGCAAAAGGACGTTTGTCGAGGAATATGGACGTGGGCTTATGAGGGCAGATCCACTAGCAGAGCCCAAGCCCAGCATTTGCACTCAGAATCTTCTGTACAGACGGTAATGAATGAATGGATGGACAGATCAACAGACAAAGTAGAAAGCGCAGAGGGACAGACAGTTTTCTTAACTATAACGTAAACGTTGCAATGGGTCGAGAGAGAGATGATGTGAGTAATGGGAAGTGTGACAGCCACTGTCTGTTCAAATCAGAGACCGACAGGGATTAGTTGGTTGTTGCCACTTATGGGAAAATGTTACTTAAGGAAGCAAAGGCCTTTTCAGACAGATGCATGTTAGAGACGGAGACAGAGAGAGAGAGGGAGAGAGAGAGAGNCGATACAATGTATAAACTTAAAATAATATTAAAAAATAGTATAAAAATAATATAAATATACCTTAGTAGTATAATCAAATTAATGATATTATAATATTTATTATTTTGGCTGATTATATAAAATATGATTTTATAATATTATATTATCTTTTATTTAAAATAAGAAAGGGGAGGAAAGGGTGTATATGAACAGTTGAGGAGGCGGAGGGAAACGAAGCTTCGGTCCACGGTTTTGACCGCCGCGACCTTGTCGTCACGTGTATGGCTGTTGCCCCTGCGTGGGCATGGCGTTTAACTTGCCGGCAAGCTGTGAAATCATTCCTTGGGGAAGGGGGCAAAGCTGAGAGCAGAGAGCGTAAGGAAGCCAGGGCGAGCTCAGGCCCCAGGGCGACGTCCCCTCGTCGATGGTGGCTGGCCGTGGGAAAAAGCGCGTGGTGATGACGACTCTGATACGGGCGTGAGGGGACAGCGTCGGAGTGCGCGCGGCAAACCGGAGCCCTGAGATCCATCCAAGCCCGCTGGCTGGGTCAGATACCGCGGGCCGCCGCGCTCTCTGACAGTACAATGCGACCAACGAGGTGGACAGCCTTTCCTACCCGACCAAAGGTCAAACTATTTGAATGAACGGTCACGAACACCGTTCGGGGGAAAAATTGTCTCCTGAACTGGCCAGTCTAGAAGCCTCGATTTGAACGTGAAAGTTCCGGAGTTCATTCAAATTACAGTAGTGACCANCTTCGGAGCTGAGCACCCCTCTCTGCTCTTCACCTGAAGACTGTCCCCCTTCTCATGGAAGCAATCGATAAAGCTAAGATTTTGGTGGTGACAGAGGAAAGAAGGGGCAGTGGAGGAAAGTAAAAGGACAAAGAGCAGTCCATGAGCTGATGATGGGATGGGAAGAGGCCATCTCTGCTTGATGGGCAGTGTAACTTACTGCTCGTGTACTACATGATGAGGTGTTGATTATCGAAGGAGGAAGACACTTACAATAATAATCCATCTCGGTATCTGCGAGTTTGTATTATCCAATCAGCCGATTTCTATCTCTAACCTTTGGAGTGTTGGAGAAGTTTAGCTATGTTGGAGACTGGGACCAATCACAATGTCGCTAGCATCTACGAGGTATACAAGAAAAGTCTCATATAGCTTTCACATGTTAGAGACATTGGAAGCCGTCGTTGTGGCGTCCTCCGATCTTATTTGCTAGCCGGAGTGCATCGCTAGCTTGGGGCCATGACGGGAACGCTGCTCATCGGCTCCTCGATTAGCATGGTGATGATGATGACTACATTGTTGTCTCCACGAGATAAGAGCCAGCCTCTCTATTTGGTTTCTTTTCAATCCTGAGGGAGGGAAGCTTCTTAACTCTTTCCCCTGGNGAGAGAGAGAGAGAGAGCCTGAGACTGAGAAACTGAGAACTGAGAACTGACACTGAGAGTTCTCTCCCAGTAAGCAGTCAAATCAAAGATGCTATCATCAGAAAGCTGATTGGGCTCCATTGCTCCCTTCGGAGCTGAGCACCCCTCTCTGCTCTTCACCTGAAGACTGTCCCCCTTCTCATGGAAGCAATCGATAAAGCTAAGATTTTGGTGGTGACAGAGGAAAGAAGGGGCAGTGGAGGAAAGTAAAAGGACAAAGAGGAGTCCATGAGCTGATGATGGGATGGGAAGAGGCCATCTCTGCTTGATGGGCAGTGTAACTTACTGCTCGTGTACTACATGATGAGGTGTTGATTATCGAAGGAGGAAGACACTTACAATAATAATCCATCTCGGTATCTGCGAGTTTGTATTATCCAATCAGCCGATTTCTATCTCTAACCTTTGGAGTGTTGGAGAAGTTTAGCTATGTTGGAGACTGGGACCAATCACAATGTCGCTAGCATCTACGAGGTATACAAGAAAAGTCTCATATAGCTTTCACATGTTAGAGACATTGGAAGCCGTCGTTGTGGCGTCCTCCGATCTTATTTGCTAGCCGGAGTGCATCGCTAGCTTGGGGCCATGACGGTAACGCTGCTCATCGGCTCCTCGATTAGCATGGTGATGATGATGACTACATTGTTGTCTCCACGAGATAAGAGCCAGCCTCTCTATTTGGTTTCTTTTCTCTCCTGAGGGAGGGAAGCTTCTTAACTCTTTCCCCTGTACGGCAGTTCCTGGTGACCAGTTTTTCGGTACGAAGGTAACTTCTTGCGGATGATAGCACGGAGCAGCTTCCCGATTTGTGTGTGCCGCTCGGTCTGCGCACTGGGACGAGAAAGCAAAATATCCATCTGGATATGGTTGTGCATATATGTTTACGATGAGGATGTGCTTTGGATTTTCCAACCGATTCGAAGGCTCAAAAGTGATGATGACGACGATAGAGTAAATTTACAAGAAGAACGACGCAAGCACAATCTCGAGCCCACATCTCGGTGTTTTGTTGTGTCAGACAGCTAGATGGCCACACAATCGATTTCGCAACTCGGGCAGTAAACTTGACCCGACAGCAGTTTAGATGAAATTCCCGTTTTAGGATGAGTTGCCATGGAGATAAGCGACGCAAGACATGTTCCGAGATTCATGACAATCAACTCAGTAAGATCCATCGACAGTTTGATTGAATGACGACACGCTCCCTATTTTCATATTGTGGTGGTTAAATCTCTGCAAATACCACGATTTCATCTCCCAAGTTCAGTGGCAGCAGACCGTCCTGCAGGCAACCTTATATGCTTAGATCAGGAGGACACTAAATGAAAAGAAGAGAAGCACTTTACCCAAAAAGATGGAACAAACACATGGAGGAGAACATCTGATTGATATCAATTAGAGCAAGAAGCCAGGGATTGAACACAAGTGACACACACATGAAAACAAACTTGAAGATGAGCTCCTCGAATCTCCATCTAAAACCTCCTAAAATTAGCCTGACATATATATATATATATTTAATGATCAGTAACAGGTCAGTTACGCTAAGATTGATCTGCTATTTGATGAGAATCCATGTCAGGACCTTACTTGATATCAGACGACCTCAAGAAGAAGACTGAGGCAACTACTGAGAGTGAATCAACACTTAAAACTATGGATCGATCTACGAACTAGTTCAGCCAGTAAGTACATCATGTTGTGTACCTATCGGTTGATCTACTGTCTAATTCTCTCCCTTGTTAAGCTTCATGCCGTAATTTTCCCACAGGTTCTCTCCGTCACCCATCAGGAACCGAAAACAGCTATCTGGTGCCACGTTCCCTGCGATCGAGTTAGAGGGGGAAAAACTGTCATTCAACTGATGGACTCTGGCCGTCCCGAGCCCTTGCTCACTGATCTCACAATATGCAACACCTGGTCTCTGGTCACACAGGGAAATATTATCTCCTTGAAAATAGTTGTTGCTACTGCACCTTGACGACAGGTTCCCCTTGCTCTCCTTATCGTAGTATTCCTCACCTTTCTTCATGGAACCATCCATCGCCATGTTCTCCCCATCCGCATTGGTCTTAGTCTTATTTGCCTTCTCGCTCTCAAAACGAACGGGAACATGATCGTTGTCGATTGACATCATATGATCCGACGACGACCTAGATGTTAGGTTATGGATTGCCTCCATCAGAGCAGCATCCCTCGCTTCGATCCAAGCCCTCTCTTTGGCCCAGAACTTGTGTTCCTTGTCGATTCGGGCTATCTCTTGTCTCCTCCACTCTTCCTCTCTTAGCAACCTCTCTTGCTCTTTCTCCTCGAGAGCTCTCATCATCTTCTCCACCCACTCCTCTTGCTTCTCGATCAGCTTCCTCATCCTTGAGTCGATGAAGTCCTTTATCTTTGCCTTCCAACTCCTCCCCGCTCTTCTCTTCTTCACCCTTGCGTTCGTTCCTACCGAAGTACTCTCCACCATGGGATCTTTAGTGCCGGAGTCATCATCGTCATTGGATGAAGAAGTGTCGAAGTCGGAGGAGCCAGACAGGCTAAGGCTGTCGGACGCAGCTTTCTGAGACTGATGAGAGGACAGCTCGTGGTTATCGTTACTAGGATTGATTGACTGTGGGCTGATGATCGAGGGATGATAGGAGCCGAGAGAGTTGACCATAGCCTGCGCTCCGGGCACCGAACTGGTCGTCAGTCCATTACTGGTCCGATCGCCGTAGAGTGCCTCAAGCTGGCGGAAGAAGCGGTAGTGCTTTCCGTCATGCCTTCCGGCCTTTCCTTCCTTGGTCTTCTTGTAGTACTTGTACAAGTTCTCGAACTTCTCTCTGCATTTCTTTCCGCTCCGTTGGTACCCATGCTCCTCGGACATTATCCTTCACCACCGGAAAACATCGACAAACATTACGGACATTGCCTCAGCTAATTAACCGACAACTTGTCAAGAAAACCCGGAAAAGATACATGACTTTGCTGGGAGAAGGAAAGTTCTTCTTCTGGGAGCTTCAGGTTTGCAGTATGGTTCCATATCATATTACTACCACTGAATTAGATAGATCTCCAAGCACCAATTCCATAAGCCATTCTCTCGCTAAAGATAGTTTCTTCGATGAAAATATTTAAATTGAAATTTCAAAAATAAAACCGAGGAGGAAGAATCGGAGGAGGAAAAAGACACTGCTGGTTATCATGTGTGACTCAAGGCTGTGTTAAGGTCTAGTCGTTTTCCAGACTCGAAACCCATCAATTGCTTCAAAAGTATTTCTCAAGGAATAAAGTGAGCAGAATCAGTCTCCCGTCTCCCTCTATCCAAACTCAAAATCAACATGAGGCCAATGCAGGTTAAGTGTTTCCGGTAACGTATGCGCAGAAAAAACCTCGAAGAAAATCAATTGCCGGACTGACTAACTCCGTAATGCTTCTACCATGTTAGTCAGGTGTTCTACGAAATCTGGATGCTTGGCCATGCTGAGAAAACGTTTGGATGACAGAATTCAGTTGAAAAAATATGGAAAAACAGCAGTGAAAACAAGAAAACAGATAGAGGGAGAGATGGTGGGAAATGGGATAAGTGGGAGAGGGTTTATGGAATGTGCAGAATACCTAGAAACTTCATCCCACAAGGGTCCCTTTTGATTAGCCTCCCGAAACCTAGAATCGAGCCGGGATCTGATTTCGAGCAGTGTTAGCGTCTCCTGCCTCGGCCACCTCGCGCTCGCACCATCCCCGACTTCGAGAGCTGTGGCGGCAGCATCAGCAGCAGCGGCAGAAGCCTCGGCCTGGAAGTTGTGGAGGTTGCCGGCACCGTGGCCATGAACTTTTATATGGTTTCCTGCCGCCATCATCATCAGCTCCATGGGCTGCGGGCTCCTGTGGTGGCTGGGGAACAGCTCCGGAGGAGGCATAGCACCAGCCATCAGCTGCCGGAAGTCGGAAACGCCGTAGGGATGGTGCTGGTGGCGCTCATCCATGCTGTGAACTGGAGGATCGAGTGAACTGGACCGAAAAGGTGGGAAGGGAGAGAGAGAGAGAGAGAGAGAGACAGAGAGAGGAGCATTATAAATTCGTAATGATACTTTCAACTGAGAGCAATGAGTAGCCAGCCCCAAGGAGCTTTACGCTTTTATCTTATATTGGATGACAGTAAAACGGTGAACAGAACAGATCAGCCATGGATCGGGGATTCGCATGTAGATTTCCGTCGGTGAGATTAACCGTAAGCCTATGACATTGTTACGGGTGTAGTAGCGAGCTGTCGGATATCCGTAGAACCGGGTAATCCAAGGCAATAAATACTGAAGAGAGATCAGCAGAGGCGGGAGGGACGGATCGTGTCGTTCACGAAAAAGCTGGAATTTACGCACAGTACAGAATTGGTCCCATCCCATGCATTGTTTTGTCCTCTTCCTGAAACCTACTTCTCTCTCTCTCTCTCTCTCTCAGCCTCTTTAAAGACATACTATATGGTCTTTCATGATTTAATGCATATGTAGCAGACACTTGCTTGGTACGACGAAGCAATGGCGAGGTGTTTGGTTGGTTGCAAGAAATTTATGTAAGAGTAACTACGTTCAGTATATACATACACAGATGTGTGTGTGTGTTTGTGTATCAAAGGTAGCTCGAGAATCATGTGAATTGTCTTAAATTTAGAACACAGATTAAATCAAGATCAACCCCAGGTCTTATCCACTAGTAAACAAGTTAATCCATAATGCTCCTTCATCTCGATTTGCATCATACGTTTAGATGGGTAGATCTTGTTATGATCCTCCTAAGCGGTTTCCACGAGAGAGACATACCATTTTCTTAATTGATTCGGTTCACTTAATCATCATGGATTCGATTTCCTGTTTTCTATATACTCGAGGATCTGTCTATGTTGGTTGTAATCCAAATTGTTCTCCCTTAGACCATCCATCTGTTGTATGTGTTTTTCGATCTGATGTGCATTCGGTGCATTAACCACCGGAAGGGAACATTCAGGGCCTAACTTAAATCGAATCTGCCTACCGAGTTATCCAATTATCCCACTCTAATCCCCCTCAAACAATCCGTATCTATGATGTTCGTGATTGCCAATAGATTCAGATGGAATGGGTAACTTCCACCAGAGACATTTGGGCATCACGATTATAATAAAGTTGTAAAGGTCGGCACGACAAAGTTCGTGTATGCAAGACATGCACCGAATCACCTTCGTATGGCTGAGACCGACACTACAAAAAGTCGTGAACAATCAGTCACACATGTATAAGACCCATAAAGTGGTAGAAAGTTGTGTGTTTGTGGAACTGCAAACAAACACGAGTAGCATATAGCCCATGTAGGTGTGGATATGTGGCATATAATTGAGTGAGAGTCTGTGTACTGAGAGAGGGCTACGCTGATGGACGATCAGAAACTGTAAACAAGCAAGGTAGTGTGGCCCCAACTTCCATTGATTGATTGATATCCATATATTATGTGTCCATTTCTGCGACACGATGACCTTGCATGTACAGTTATCTACATATATATATATATAGAGAGAGAGAGAGAGAGAGATGGTTATTTTTCGGGTCTTGCGACTTCAATAAAATGTGCAGGCAATTTGATGAAAATGCCAACCTCTAGTTTTTAACTCATCGACTCTTCAGATTAAAAGTGGTAAGGCAATGTTAGGGGGATGAATATAAAGATGTGAATGTACGCAGTGGGAGAGGGAAGCCACGCATATGTGTGTAAGTTTTGTGGAACTACTGAACAGCAGAATCTCAGAGAAGAGAGAGTAAGAGAGAGAGAGAGAGAGAGAGAGAGAGGGAGGGAGGGAGGGGCTTTACGTGAGTTTCTGACTGAGGAACTGGGAGTGGTTCAGAAGCTGCACACAGAGATAAAACAGCGTGTGAGTGTGTATGAGAAAGAGAGAGGTCGATCGATCCCTCTGACTCTGATTGCTTGTGCCATTGAAAGTGCAGAAAGTTCCTTACCCCTTTGCATGCAGCATTAATTGCACATCGTCTTTCCATTCAGGTGCCCCCAAAAATACATTAAAGGGGACAGTAATCTCCTGTTGGGAAGAGGGTAATGTGTCCAACAAGGAATCTAATCTTGAAAGTCTATGTAAGTAATTTGGAAAAAGTGAGATTAAATTTCATGATATCAGTTATATTGAACATCTATTTGTTAAATGAGCTGTTTTTGGCTCTCATTCATCCCTCAACACACAGTAACTAATAAAGAAGACTCGTAATTAGCATAATCTTACTTTTAATTAGTTAATCAAACTTAAATCCAATCCATAAACTTCTAAATATTAACTGTTAGAGATTTATATCAACGTGATAGCACGGTAATAGGACTCCCAAGAGATCACGTTTGTTATAATTTGCCGAAATCATATGGCTGAAACTTGATCTTATATGTCCTGGCCAGGCCACCGTTCGAAGTTTGATCATAGAAAAACTTACCAAGTATATACAGTTAGTACAACCCAGTGTCGCGTGTATACAGTTTACATTGTAGAATGGACCGCGCACATTCCCCCGTCGATCTACTTATAACCTTATGTAGCGTCTCTGTTGTGTATATATATATATATGTATGTATGTATGTATGTATTTGTTGGGTAGTGATAATAATAATAATTGAGGACACGTGATATTATTCATCAAGTTGATGCAAGCTGATCTACCTCTAATATACGTATGTATAATATATACATATATAATACAAGCTCGTGCCTAGCTATGAGTCTATGTAGTAAGTAGGTCAGGCTATGGCCTACACTACACTACACTACAATGGACTAATAATATACTGCCCAGGAGGACACCTTGCATCCGATATCTTTTACATCATGATGTGAATGATTAGTCTCTCTCTCGTAGAATGAAATTGGCCAAACTTATATTTGATTTAAATTATTTCAATAAAATGAGTTTGTTGAGATGGTTTGAAATATTTTTTTTTATAAGTACGGTATATTATTTACTTTTATGAATAGAGTATGAGTAAGGCATGTTATTCAGTGTATCAACATGAGGATTCATTATTATACCACGAATTCACGACCGAACTTTTATGAGTCTTAATCTGCCGGGTTATATAGAATATATCTAATGCCTCTTCGATATTATATCAATCATAATACTCTTAGAGACTGATGTATTATGCCGTGTGACATGAATCGAGGTAAATTCCCATAATCATAATCTTTTGTCGGTCATTGGGTCGGGAGGCGAGTAGGCCTTTGTCTTCCCTTAAAATGGCAATGTGGGCCCCCCCCGCAAGGACCACTCGTGTCCTCTCTCTTCAATGTACACATAAACCTGATACATTCCCCTCTCCCAGCTTCTGGACGACTGAATGCATACGTTATGCAGTGAAAAATCTCGAGCTTCGACATCAATGGAGGATTTCTATNTCAACGTGATAGCACGGTAATAGGACTCCCAAGAGATCATGTTTGTTATAATTTGCCGAAATCATATGGCTGAAACTTGATCTTATATGTCCTGGCCAGGCCACCGTTCGAAGTTTGATCATAGAAAAACTTACCAAGTATATACAGTTAGTACAACCCAGTGTCGCGTGTATACAGTTTACATTGTAGAATGGACCGCGCACATTCCCCCGTCGATCTACTTATAACCTTATGTAGCGTCTCTGTTGTGTATATATATATATATGTATGTATGTATGTATGTATTTGTTGGGTAGTGATAATAATAATAATTGAGGACACGTGATATTATTCATCAAGTTGATGCAAGCTGATCTACCTCTAATATACGTATGTATAATATATACATATATAATACAAGCTCGTGCCTAGCTATGAGTCTATGTAGTAAGTAGGTCAGGCTATGGCCTACACTACACTACACTACAATGGACTAATAATATACTGCCCAGGAGGACACCTTGCATCCGATATCTTTTACATCATGATGTGAATGATTAGTCTCTCTCTCGTAGAATGAAATTGGCCAAACTTATATTTGATTTAAATTATTTCAATAAAATGAGTTTGTTGAGATGGTTTGAAATATTTTTTTTTATAAGTACGGTATATTATTTACTTTTATGAATAGAGTATGAGTAAGGCATGTTATTCAGTGTATCAACATGAGGATTCATTATTATACCACGAATTCACGACCGAACTTTTATGAGTCTTAATCTGCCGGGTTATATAGAATATATCTAATGCCTCTTCGATATTATATCAATCATAATACTCTTAGAGACTGATGTATTATGCCGTGTGACATGAATCGAGGTAAATTCCCATAATCATAATCTTTTGTCGGTCATTGGGTCGGGAGGCGAGTAGGCCTTTGTCTTCCCTTAAAATGGCAATGTGGGCCCCCCCCGCAAGGACCACTCGTGTCCTCTCTCTTCAATGTACACATAAACCTGATACATTCCCCTCTCCCAGCTTCTGGACGACTGAATGCATACGTTATGCAGTGAAAAATCTCGAGCTTCGACATCAATGGAGGATTTCTATCTCGGTTAGGTTCATGTATAAAGACGGCACCGGGATTCAGTATAGCTTTTAATCGAGTGATATCGACTCGTTAACGGCCAGAGTATTTCTCGGATAGATCTTTACTTTTATCCGAGGGGCCGATAAAAATTCCTTAGATGTAAAATTTACTGTAATACGAATTCATCCGTGAATTGAAATCCTTATATGGCAGTGAGAAAAATGATCCGATCCGATCCGCTGACATTACACCCGACCTGGAGCAGTAGTTCCTCGGACCGATGGTCTTCCTCCGTCTCTTCAAGTAGACACCATTGACGTCCATCTGCAAGAACAACCCCGAGGAAATCACGTTGCCATTGAAGATTTGCTATAATCTTAACATATCCTTTAATTTAATAATCCTCTAATCGAATGCCCTTTTGGATTTCTGGCTCATTTTCATGGAAATAAATATTTATTTTTTTTAAAAAAATAAATAAAAGGAAAGAAAAGAAATGACTGGACCCGGCGAATAAGGGTGGTTGTGTGTATGAGAGGGACATCTCCCCCTTTTCAAAATTCAATTTTAGCCAGCAGCTTCACCATCACTATCGTCGATCTTTCCCTCCCTAAAGACTCAACGGAAATGTGCACATCACACTCTCGATGTCTTTGGGGACCTACGGAATCATTGTTCGCTGCCTAATTAAACTCTGTTCTTCTTGATTGCCTTCCAATCATAGAAACTGCACTGGGGTCGAGGGACCGAGCTAGGGGATCTAGAGTTCTCTCATGATCGATCGACACGAGTGCCGCACATCTCACGTTATGGATGCCATTCAGATGTGGCATGGGTCCATCCACACTCAGTCGAGCATAACCGTCTTATTGGCTCGAGTTTGCTACGCAAGGACGTTGAATTGGTTGACGCAAAGTTACCCGAATCGTAGCCCGTCCGCAAAATCGATTGGCTCATCGGTTTGCAATGGAACAACGACGACGGCAATGTACGAGGGCGAGAGAGGGCCGTTCGATTGAGAGATGACTTCACCACCAGTGTACAAACGTAGGCGGAGAGAGGATTTCGATGGTCGCTCATAAGATCATGTATCAAAGGGAAATCAATCATGGCCCGATTCGGGACACATGAATCTGACAACAGATGTAAATGTTGTCAGCATCCGATGACGGAAAATTCCGATCCATCCCAATCGGGCGCGGGACCCCAACGCCTGCACCGCGGCCTCTCCTGGGTCCGTCCATGATTGCTATTATTATTCATCGATCCCCTCACGAATGAAAGAAACAACAGCGGTCCTCTTTCCTTCCGGTCCGCTTCTGTCGGTTCAACCTGCTGAGAGCGTAAATTCTACACCGGGATGCGAAATTTAATCGAATCGTCCAAGGGGTAAGTAACACTGAGATTCTGTCACGAGGGTTCTGATCAAAGAAATGAGAACCTGATTGCACCATCACAGCCACTAGAACCGTCTCGATATGCACAAACACCTGGTCTCGACAAACTCTTCGAGCCGTCATCGTATTCCTCTGAGCCCCCGCCCCGACTGTTATGCGTACGGCTCCAGAGTCCGCTTCAAACAATGTCCCATGCCCACCAAACCCTCCAAAATCCGATCAAACACAGCCCCAGAGTTCTGCCCACTAACGCGAGGAAATTCTTCTGGGGTCTCAAGAAAACCCTCATGACATTGTTCTGTCTAATTAATTGTCTACTTTTAGTAAAGCAACCATTTGTTAATTGCTTGAATGGATTCCGATAGCAGCTCCCCACGGGCATATCTTTTTATGCCAAGAGAAGATCTGATTCCATGTAATACGCAGTAAAACCTTTCTGTTCATGACCTTTGCTCCCAGCAGCGGACAAAAGGGGGAAAGGGACTTAAGCACTCGTTAACTGGCTCTTTCAAATAAAAAGAACACTTTTATGTCGCATAAAAAATTTGTTATACCAAACAATCCGCGGTCGCGGTCGCATGTACGATTTGGTATCAGTATGCTATATTGCCATACCAATCATCAAGAGGAGACACTGTTTACGAGCATTTTCAAAACGATTTGCATGTCTTTATTATCTCCACGTGTACGTACATATAACACTTGCATACTCAAGACGTCGTACTTCGTGAGTTCTGACTTCTTCAGTCTAACACAAAAAGCTGATACTCACGAGTGTAATGCATGTATACTGATCCGAAGTTGAATAAAAATTTTTCAATAATGAATTTTTTTTATTTGTAGNATGCATGTATACTGATCCGAAGTTGAATAAAAAATTTTCAATAATGAATTTTTTTATTTATAATAATTTAAATTCAAAACTCCACTTAAGGAATATAATATAGAGGGATCATCATGCATTGGCCGGTCTTGACTTTGATCTCTTGCCGGTGATTAGCTAGCTATTGGAGGTGGAGGGACAACGCAAAAGTCAAAGGGGGTGTTGAGTGGTGGCCGGAAAACATGAAGTAAAGAAAGGAAAGGAAAGGAAAGCACCGGACCAGACCAGAGGCAACGGATGACAACTGTGACTTTCATCATATCACATCACACCGCCACCCCACACCCCATCATCTTCCCACAAAACACTAAATAAAATACGACGAAGAAAAGGGAATCATATTGTAAAAAAACAAAAAAAAGCCTTCCCTTTTCCCCCCCTTTTTTTTCTTCTCTCTTTTCCATTCTCAATGCATGCATGATATTGGGATCTAGAAATTTAATTAATCATAATTAATTTGAGTTCAAGTCGGTCAATTATTGAATTAACGAAATTCCCTTAATCGTAAATTGTTTGCACAGTTCCATGAATTTGAATCCAAATATTTACTTGACAAAACATGTACCCAAAGACAATTTCAATCGACCAATCTCGATTGCATTTTCGAATTCGGATTGGCCGTACGAATTGAAACAAGGGGATGTCTCATCGATATGTGGGAGTGAGTTGTCACCCTCCAGCTCTTAATAAAAAGAAAAGACTTTAATCATTATTCGTAGGAAAGGTTGGATTCTTGTCCGAATTAATAAAGGCGGTGATCTCTTTACTCAAGTCTTGGCCCCCCCACCCTCCTAAAGTATCTTTGTTCTTTCATGACCCAACACGTGTCGGTCGGAAAGATGGCCAGCAGCAAGGTTAAGCAACTTGGCATCCCATCTTATTTACCAATAATTATAAAATTTTGAGATGGCATATTTGGTATAAATGATATGATATTTAAAAATATGTTAAATCATGACCATTCATATTCAAGATAGATCGACATACTAATAATTCCCTCCATTTACAAGATTCGAACTCCAAAATGTCACTTGAGGAGAAGTTATATAGAATGAACCAATCCCATGTGTCTTCATAGGGAACATAACATCCTATTTATTTATTTATAAAGATTTTTTCAATTTTCCAAAAAAAAAAATCCTCAAGAAAGTAGGGTTGAGATAGAGAATTAGTTCNTAGAAAGTAGGGTTGAGATAGAGAATTAGTTCCCTGAAAGTGAACAAGGCCTAAGCCCATGCCTACTGGCCCGAGATTGTTGGGTTGGCTGATTTACGGGGCCCATGACAAACTTCAGTTGGGCCACCTGGTGGAGATGAATGGCCGGCCCTTTCCAGTTCGTGGGGTCTTATCTCGATGCGATGAAACTGGATGGAAGTTGCAATAGGCGGATTAATAGGAGCTGCTGAAGCGAGTAATCCGTCATGATTTAAAGCTGGTGGTTGGAGTAATATCCATGGACAGATGATTCCGCGATCTGTTTGCTCATGGTATGGTTTGGCAGTCGGCGTCTACTGTGGCTCCACAAGTTCGGGTCTTGTTTGGATCCGCCGTCCTTCATTAAACCAGAGTATTACAGTTCTGTTTTCCCTCCATCTCTATTCGAGTTCAACTCTACAACTTGGATTAGTCGGGTGCATTGGCCGTCCAGATATGGGTGCACAATGAAAGTGAAGACAACAGTTTATCAATCCTGTCGAAAAACTGCGGCCCACCTGTGTTTTCACAGTTCTAAGGCTAGTCTCCTCCACGACAGCTCAAGATATGCGTTGTGGTCATCTTGCTCTTCTTCTCTTTCTAGGAATGTTTTGACCATAATGTTCAAAGGTGCAGAGCAACTCAACTTTCTGTACAGTGTGCTCATTCAAGGCCTAGCCGCGCAGCAGCTGTAATCCTGATTCTAACTACATTATCATTTCCTTATTTACAAACAACCAAAGAAAAGGAACGGCTATTGGCTATTATCTACCCAAGGGAAACCAAAATAAGCAGTAAGGTTCAAAGCTGTCCAGTGCCATTGTTCACTAGTTTCTGCTTTGTAGGTCGTCCTATAATGCCTTGTTTGGTTACAACGGCTACAATGTACAGTGTGTGTCTCCTGGTTCAGTTCCTCCGCACACGACTGCTTCTTTTTAGGCCGACATGGGTGGCCGAACCACTGCAGTCTCGTCAATGACAGGACCCTCCCTCTGTTTTTCCCACTCGTTTCTCGGAGGTATATGTTTTATCTCCTCAGCATAAGCCTTCCGATAACTAGCAGCTGTAAAGCACTGCTTTGAGAAAGTATATACATCTTTCTGGAAGGAAATTAAGGCTGCAATTGCATGTGAGCATGGGATCCCAAATAGTTGCCATTTGTGACAGGAACAGGTGCGGTTCGCAACGTTCACAATATGTGATCTTTCGAGGGACAAAACCTCAAACTTCCAGTAGAAGGTGTAGCTCAAACAGACTTCCGGATCTGAAACATCAAATTAGAAGACTGATTGCTTAAAAGATAAAATCTGCAAGCACCAAAAAGGAAGGTTCAGACTTCCAGTAGAAGGGCATAAAGTCCTTTTCCATGTAGGATGATGTTATCTAACACATCCAGCATTGTTTAAATTTATAGTAGAGGAGATGTTGTCTCTTCGGAGACATCTGATAAGATTGGAACGATAGTTGAGGAGACGTCCAGGACATACTAATTTAGCATCTAAATAGAATTTTTAGGAACTAAGAGGTCAGGATACAAACTATGTTAGAGATGGAAATTGTGTCAAAATCAATAATAATCAGAGATGAAGAAGGTGTATTAAGCCTAGAAATCAGAACAACCAACCAAATTAACACACATTCTGCAGATTTTCAGCCAATCTAATTCTTTTTTGATGGATACAAGTATATGACTCCAAATAAAAAAGGACAGAAGGATATAAGGTCGTCATAAGGATAAGAGCACTATCTCCTCCGTTTCCCAAATAGAGATCCCATGCATATACCCATAAGAAACTATTAGATTAAAAAAATTGATATATCTTGTACAACACTCAAAAGTTTAAGCTTCCCTATCCTGTTCTAGCAGTGACCTCTTTTCTCATATTTCAACTGGACAGTAAATGACTGGCTAGCTAATTTTACAGGTTAACAACACACATTGAGCCAGCACGATACTTCTCCATAGGATGAAGCCTTGTGTGGGGGGGTGGTGGTGGAACTTGGAGCAAACCAGAGTAAAGGTTGTCTAGATATCTCAAATAAGTTCAAATATAGAACAAATACAAGTTCTAAACGAGAGGAACATAAAAGGGAAATAGAATCAACTAACAATGATGGATCAGCAACTCACAAGGAGGGAGAGCCTCATCAGATTGCCTCTTCTAGACCAGTCGGCTTTCCTCAACAGCCCAAATTGGATCTTCAAACCTGAAAAATGTACAGATCTACGAAATTCCCACCTGTGGATGTCTTCCAGTAACTTAAAGTGGTTACTACAGTGGTAAAATATGAACTTGTGAAGCAACTGCAAGGTAAGAAGCTGCATCCCCATTTGCCCACAGCAGTAGTCACCTTCAAGATTCAGAGCCGACCTAAGGACCCATAAGTTCATATGCACTAGATAAATGGAAAATAGAAATAGTTCTTTGGTAGTAAAAGTATATAAAGTTTTAGAAAATCTCACATACAAGAATTGAGTTGATGGAGAGAATTATCCCAATAATAATCATAATCAACAACAGATGTGCACAACCAATATCGGCCAACTTCCTCACTGAAATTTTCATCTGTCCAACATTTGCCCATTGATATCTACACACGTGGCTGAAAATGCAAAGCAAGTTACTATTTGCAGGTAAGTTTAACAAAATGGAAAAACATCTGCCCATCTTTGAGCTTATGAATCTAGACATTTAAGATCGCATCTAATGTGACAACTGGTAATACAATTACATAGACACAAGAATTTACTGTATATAAACAGCGATAGCTAGTACAATTACATAGACAGACGCTTGCTTGAGTTCTATAAGTACCCCTGCACCCACCAGCGGTGTGAATTCTCCCTCATTTCTACAAAAAAAATACCAAAATGCAAATTTTGGTTAGTTAACCAAATTTAAGCTAGGCAACATCAGACGCTCAGATATATCTAACTTTTGTATCTTGACTTTAGAAATCCTCGCATTATTGAATAATAAACTAAAAAAATTAAGGAAATCGAAACAGAGAATGAGTAGAGGGCATCAAAGAAAGGGGAGCAGGACCAGAAAGTGAGAGTAAATGAAGTATGGTAATTCCTTTCTTGAATTTACTATTTTATCATCCAACACAATTATGACAAACTCAATGATACCCAAAATAAGTAATTAATATTCTTCTTGGGTAAGAATCTTCTAAGAGGACGAAATAAATTGGACTATCAAATGGAGTGTAAAAACTGGGGGAAAGGAGGGAAAAGTTACCAGTTTTTTTTATACACGACTTGCTATCCTAGGGGATCCCTAGCCTCACTTGGCCTGGTCATCTTTTTCTTC
>CXYZ01004574.1:49807-96891 GCA_900006705.1 Sonneratia caseolaris | reverse complement strand
CTATAGTGTTATAGTATGAATTTGGAAGCAACTACAAGAGATGCAGTTGTCCGTTCCTATAGGCCCACAAAAGCAATCACCTTGAAGATCCAAAGCAAACCTGAGGATGGATCAGATGATAGGCACTAGGTAAATGGAAAATAGAAATAATTCTTTGGTAGCAAAAGTATATAAGTTTTAGAGGATCTTACTTGCAAGAACTGAGTTGATGAGGAGAATTATCCCAATAACAATCATAGTCAACAACAGAGGTGCATAACCAATATCAACCGTCCTTCTCACTAAAACTTTCATCTGTCCAACATTTTATGATTGATATATGCACATGAGGCTAAAAATGCAAAGCAGATTACTATTTGCATATAAATTTATCAAAATGGAAAAATACTGGCCGATCTTTGAGCCCATGAATCTAGACATCTAAGATCACATATAAAGTGATAACTAGTAATACAATTACAACGACACAGGGATTTATGATATATACACTTTGATAGCTAGTGGTCAAATGAAGAAAATCTAAAATTAAAAGGGGGGAAAAATAAATCTCCAAGGAGCAACTCGTAAAGTACAGAGAGTTATTTGACTGCTTGAAGTCTAACAAATTTAAATGTCGCAATTTTGGCAATTTCTTCAAAATATAGATTTGCAACAGACAAGAATAGTACCTATTGATGGAATTATTTGCTGTCGACCCGACCCTTTCCCATCCTTTTCGAGCTCACCACCGCCTAGTCGCCTTATTGTCCCTTCCTTGGCCAGGTAGGTCTTTGATTCCCATAGGAATTTGCCCTTTGCCTCTGGCTCCACAATGTGCCCATGATCTGGTATGACCTAGTGCACTTAGTAATCTCAACGAGCTCATTGGAGTCTACGTAGCAAGTGTAGAAGAAGATGAAGAGGCAATCCTCGAGAAGCGGACAACATACAGGAGTGTGGCTCACTGGTCCCAATCGATGTAGAGTGGACGTCAAACTTCTAATTCGAAGAGGACAAATTAGGGGAGGTCGGATCGACCTTCCCCTCACACTGACAAGCTAAGTTGTGAAAGAAACTTATAGCGATCCTTCTGATAAATGATGTCATCGACTCATTTTCTGATTTTTAGATCCTTCATATGTGAGAGCTTTGGTAGCTTCAACGATTTGCAGCTAGAAACACATAATAGTTGCAGATTTTGCAATTTCTCGATTCCTTGAATCTCTCTGATATTCCGGCAACCGTCCATCTCTAACCTTCTTAACTTTCGAAGTTCTGAAGTATCCGACAACTTTTTAAGCGCTTTGCATCCACTTATATTCAATACCTCTAGTTTTTTCAATTTCTCAAGCCCCTCAAGTTGAAGCAATTGCTTGCATGCTTGAATGTCCAAATGCCATAACATCTACAACTTTGACAAATTAGGCAAATTTTTTATTCTCTTACACTCACATATTATCAGAATTTGCAATCACCACAATTCTTCAAGCCCGATTCTTTCAAATTGGAGCAACTTCTCACATCCTCTCATTCTTAGAGGCCATAAATTTTGCAACTGTGACAAATCAGGAAGTTTTTCAATGGCATCACACCCACTTATGTCCAATTTCGCCAATCGGTAAAATCCTTCAAGTCCATCAAATTGGCACAACTTCCTGCATGCTCTCACATTTAGTATTCTTAACCCTCAGAGCTTTGCTAGATCAGGTAGATTTTCCACAACGCNCATCAAATTGGCACAACTTCCTGCATGCTCTCAAATTTAGTATTCTTAACCCCCAGAGCTTTGCTAGATCAGGTAGATTTTCCACAACGCTGCAGCAACTAATGTCTAGATGTTGTAACTTCGATAGTGTTGACAATCTTGGGAGCTTCTCAATTGCCTTGCACTCACTTATGTCCAGTTGCAGCTTCTCACAACCTCTCATGTTTAGATATTGTAGCTTCGATAGTGTTGACGATCTTGGGCGCTTCTCAATTGCCTTGCATCAACATATGTCCAAATTANGAGCTTCTCAATTGCCTTGCATCAACATATGTCTAGTTGCTCCAGTGATCCCAATTCAATTATCTCATCAACTCGGTTCAGCTTCTCACAACCTCTCATGTTTAGATATCGTAACTTTGATAGTGTTGACAATCTTGGGAGCTTCTCAATTGCCTTGCACTCACTTATGTTCAGTTGCTCCAGTGATCCCAATTCAATTATCTCATCAACTCGGTTCAGCTTCTCACAACCTCTCATGTTTAGATATTGTAACTTTGATAGTGTTGACAATCTTGGGAGCTTCTCAATTGCCTTGCAGTCACTTATGTCCAGTAGCTCCAGTGATCCCAATTCAACTATCTCAACAATTCGGTTCAGCTTCTCACAGCCCCTCATGTATAGATATTGTAACTTTGATCGTGTTGACAATCTTGGGAGCTGCTCAATTGCCTTGCACTTACTTATGTCCAGTAGCTCCAGTGATCCCAATTCAACTATCTCATCAATTCGGTTCAGCTTCTCACACCCACTCATGTTTAGATATTGTAACTTTGATAGTGTTGACAATCTTGGGAGCTTATCAATTGCCTTGCACTTACTTATGTTCAGTTTCTTCAGTGATCCCAATTCAACTCTCTTATCAACTTGGTTCAGCTTCTCAGAACCACTCATGTATAGATATTGTAACTTTGATAGTGTTGACAATCTTGGGAGCTTCTCAATTGCCTTGCACTCACTTATGTCCAGTTGCACCAGTGATCCCAATTCAACTCTCTTATCAACTTGGTTCAGCTTCTCAGAACCACTCATGTATAGATATTGTAACTTTGATAGTGTTGACAATCTTGGGAGCTTCTCAATTGCCTTGCACTCACTTATGTCCAGTTGCTCCAGGGATCCCAATTCAACTATCTTATCAACTTGGTTCAGCTTCTCACAACCACTCATGTATAGATATTGTAACTTTGATAGTGTTGACAACCTTGGGAGCTTCTCAATTGCCTTGCACTTACTTATGTCCAGTTGCTTCAGTGATCCCAATTCAACTATCTCATCAACTCGGTTCAGCTTCTCACAACCTCTCATCTTTAGACTTTGTAACTTCGATAGTGTTGACAATCTTGGGAGCTTCTCAATTGCCTTGCACTCACTTATGTCCAGTTGCTGCAGTCTTAACAAATTTACAATTGTTTTCGGTAAGCAGGTTAATCCAGACCCTCGCAACCGCAGCTCAGTTAATGATGTTAGTTGGCCAACAGTTTCTGGGAGTTGCCTCAAAGAAGAACAACCCTCTAATGATAGTTGCCTAAGGTTAGTGAGAGATCCAACTGACTCTGGAATACTATTAAGACGATGGCAGTTGTTGGCAGATAAAAAATCAAGCTTCTTCATCCGTGATGATATAGGTATTTCTTCAACCTCTGTGTAGTCAACAATAAGCACAGCCAACTCCTCCAAATTGCCCAATTGATCTGGCAACTTTCTTAAACTTGAGCAAAACCTCAAGGCTAAGAAGTTCAGATTTTTGAGAAGCCCGACCGATGGGTCGATTAAGTCCAAATTTTGACAACCGTTGAAGTCCAATCTCTCTAAGTTGGGAAATGTTGAAAAATCAGGAGTTCTTCTCAGTCTGTCACACCCTGACAGAGAAAGGACTTTGAGCCCCATCATCTGAAGAACGTAAGAATGAAAATAGAATGTAAGAAACCGTACTCAGTTTGTATTCGTGATCAAATAATATAGTTAAAATTAAATATTGAGACCTTGATGGAGTTTCGACAAATCCAATCCTCGTCAACCATGCTATAAGATAAATTGAGAGAGACTAGATTATTGAGAGGTAAGTTGAGCTGGTCCATTCTCCCATACCGCCAACTCAACATTTGTAGACGTGGCAGAAGATCCTGATAATCTCCAGTGAGTTTAACATCCCCGCCTAGGATAAGAATCCTCAGCTTTGATAGATTTTGAAAACATTTATCAAATAAAACACTTCCTTCCGAAATTTGAACACCCTCAATCTTCGATGTTCCCTGAACCAAAGAGCAATATAGAATCACCGATCATGCCTTCTTCTACTAGACTATACAAAACCAAAAATAAAAAATCGAAGTGACTGCAATAAACTGAAACCTGTTCTATTATGAAAAGAAGGTTTAAAATGTACTCGGGGAGAGAAGAAAAAATCCTACCTGCTGTTTGCTTATCACATCGACTGCTTCTTCACTCCGCCATAGCCGGCTTCGTAGCTCTGGTTCTTTGCTGCTTTCTTGCTCCACAATATACCTCCCTAGGTCTCTAAGTTGATCGTGCATTTGTAGCTTACTGCTATAATCTATTTTTATTAAAGACTTGAGTTGGAGCACTTCAATTCCAAGTCTCGGATAAAACTTGCAATCATCCCACACGGGAATTACGTCTTTGTAATCCCAGCCGATAAAAAAACATGCAATGTCTAGAAAGATTTCCTTTTGCACATCCTCTAGAGCATCGTAACTAATCCTCAACTTCTCCCGTACATCCTTGTGGGGTACTCTTTTCAACTGTTCCATTGTATCTTCCCATACACCTTTCCTTCCACGATTAGCATATAGAAATGAACCTGTGACCACAAGAGCTAGCGGAAGTCCCCCAGTAACACTCACAATTTTTTCGGATAGATCAACAAACTCCGTTGAACGTGAGTCATCTCGAAATGCGTACTTGCAAAAGAGCTCGAGAGCTAGGTCCTCATGCAACTGCTTAAGCTCGTATACTTTAAACCAAGAAAATTGATGGAGAACCGCTTTTTCTCTACTGGTGACTAAGATCCTACTTCCTGAACCGAACCAATTGGGGTTTGCTGCTAGTGCTCCGAGCTGATCAGTATGATCCACATCATCAAGGACAATAAGCGCTTTCTTACCCCGAAGCCTACTCTTAAGGACATTGGTTGCATCATCGGTACTTGTGAGATTATTTTTAATCTGCTGGCCCAAGATGTCAGAGGCAAGTTTACTTTGCAGTTCTAGAAGACCTCCAGGCTTTCCATAGGTTTCTCGAACATCACTGATGAAGGAACGCCACTTAAAATCCTGTACAAGTAGGTTGTAAAGGCGCTTGGCAAGTGTAGTCTTTCCAATGCCACCCATGCCGCATATTCCAACCATCCGAATGTCATCTAAGCCGACCTCTAACATCTGCTTGACTTCTTCAGTGGGATTATCGAGTCCGACTAAGTTCTCACTCTCGTCCAACCTCGCTTGCCTCAGTTCTCTGAGTACCTCTGCGACCACCAGCTTTGTGAACTCTCCCTCATTTCTGAAAAAATACGAAATGCAAAATTTGGTTAGTTACCCAAATCTAAGCCCGATAACATCAAACCTTCAGATATATCTAACTTCTATGTCTTGACTTCAGAAATCCTCTAATCATTCAATAATAAACTAACAAGAAATTAAGAAATTTGAAATGGAGAATTGAGTAGAGTGCATTGAATAAAGGGGAGGAGGGGGAGAATGCGAGAGAAGGGAAGACAGTTGAATTCCCTTTCAGCATTAACCATTCAATACAATGATAACTGACTCATTCATAATCGAAATACGTAATTTTTCAAAAAAATATAAGTAATTAATAAATATTCTTCTTGAATAAGAATCTTTTAAAAGGAGGAGCAAATAAATTAGAATATGAAATGAAGTGTACAAACTGGGGGAGGTAAAAAAAGAGTTGGTGAGGAAAAAAGTCATTATTTTATACTCTGATTTGCTATCCTAGTGGGATCCCTAGCCTCACATGGCCTGGTCATCTTTTTTCTTCGAGAAATAACCCCTTCTGTTAGCAGTCAGGACCTGCCAAAGGAATGCTGTTCATCTTTCCTTAGGGGAAAAAATGGTGTAGAGGTTGTACTGGTAGCAGAGCTTACCCGTTTGTAGCTTTAGTTAGTTCCAGGCCCTTCAATTTCACAACTTCTTCGAGAGCATCCCTCCACTCTTTGACTGTCTTGGGTTCGAATTTCTTCTTGTGCTGAGCAAAGGCTTCTGCGTAGCTTCCAGTTTGGTGCTTAACCTCGTCAGGCGTCACATCTAAGAAGATGGGCATGATCACTTGCTTACTCCCGGTATCCTTCATCCTCTTCACCATCTCGGCTACCTCCATGAGGCACCACTTGCTCGAAGCATAGCCTTTGGTGAAGATTGGTATGAAGATCTTGGACCTCTTGATTGCTCCCATGAGCCCGGAGCCAATCTTCTTACCAACGTGGAGCTCCTCACTGTCTCTGAATGTGCGAACCCCCACATTAGTAATGCTATTGTAGAGGAAATCCGCAAACGTTTTGCGAATTTCAGGTCCCCTGAAGCTCAGGAATACTTCAAAGTCATGTCCCAGCTCAGCAAAGTCTGAGCCAGGAAAGGATGATTGTTCCGTGTCATGGCCACGGGCCGCCAGCTCAGTAGTGGCTGAGGGACCAATTTCTCCATGTTTCTCCTGCTAGAATACAGATTGAATGTCAGCAGGCAGCCATTTCAAAGCCCATACCAACTTCATTGACTCTTGCTTATCAGCTAAGGGGAAATATTGAAGATTTATGGTGCGTAACATTAGATTAATCAAGTAAAGCAGAGACTAACTATCCCGGCAAGTACCTTCACACAAGCACCGTCTTCATGACTAGGATCTGCAGCATCTGGCCCTCTGTCCCTGGCGAGGAAACGAAGGCAAAAACCAGCAAAGATGACTACAGCTTCTACAGCATGAAGCGTCTTCCACAAAGGATCCATTTGCAGGAGCTTGCAGGTGAAATGAATACCAAATCAAGGGTTAGCGAGGACTCAGATGCGTAGGGCGAGAATGAGGAGAGCTCTTTCGATATAATAATGCAGCTTCTCTTTCGAGGAAGTTACCTAGATATTTTTGTGTAATAATTGGGGACTCGGGTGTTGACTAGTCTCTGTGGGGGTCATATTTTCCACAAAAGATATGATTTTCTATGGGAAGCGTTCAGGGAGAACCGGTTCAAACTCGAAGTGACGATCAAATTATCAAGAGAACCAATAACGCAGGTTGAATGTCGACAGAGGGGCTGCAGTTACCTGTCATATGGAAATTGTAATCGTTTTTGGAACTATTACCCTTATCTTCTTCTTTGTCCTCTCCTTTGATCATTCATTGAAGCCCCTCTTACAAAGAACTAAGAGCTTGATAATCTATTCTTCTCGACTCTCTCAGCAAAGTTAGAGATGCAGAAGTCAGTCACGCATATCCTTTCGAAAATGGATCTTGAGGACTCAACGTTTTCAGTGAGCTTCCACAAATTATTGTTTGATTGGTCACAGCAACAAGATAAGGTGTGATTCTCTTTCCGGTACTGAACAAACTACTTGCAAGTGAAGTTACTGGTACATTTCCATATCTACTACTGGCTCTAGTAGCAGATCTTTCTAAGATGAATAAACAAATAAATGGAACATATACACTATTCAGCTTTTATCAAAGTATACTCTTTAGCTGCCGAGCGTTTTCCTTTGGCCAGTATTTGCATCTCTCCACCCGAATATATACTGACTCCTGTGATTGTGCAGGTAACCACGAAAGTAGTGAAGATAATAACAGTGCTATACTCCTGTTAGCAGTCCTGTGCCTGCAAATAAATCACAAGTCCTGTGCTAAGCCTCTCAAAAGAAGATGCAAAATAAATAAAGATGAACTGTAAAAGGAAATTCTGCACCAACACTGGCTTCTGGTAGTCATAGCTTGGACTCCTCTGAAAAAGTTATACTCATTTGGAAATAGCCTAGGTGCTTGACTCAACTCTCTGATTCAAACTTAGACACAAATATGTTTTAAGTGCTTTGCATCCAGAGATCAATAACACTTGCATATTACTCAAACCTTGAGTCCTCAGAAACTCTTCAGTATTCTCGCAATCTTTCAATGAAAGAAAATGCAGATTTTGCAACTTTGACACATCTGGGCAGCTTGCCAATAGTCATGCAACCATTGCTGTACAGAACGCTAATCCATTAAGTCGAAGCAATCTCTCGCAAGCCTCAATTTCAAAATTTCCGAAATACATATGGATAGCAGGCCAAATTCCTTCCCACAGTTCATGGTCTCAGATTCTTGCGCTGTGTGGTTGTATTGTAGTAGAAGGTGACTAGGAGTCGCAAGCAACTGAAAATGGTAGACAGGGATACGTTTATCAAGGAGAAGTCAACGGGGGAAAGGAGAAAGTCGAAAAGGAATTGAAGCGGCTCAACGGGCAATGCAAGCGATGCGTCACGTAACAGAGGGGCGTCGGCTGGACATAATCAGCTTCCTGCAGTTCTTTTAGAATTGCAGCAGCATGTGCAGTTAACGAATCGAATTGCAGCAGCTTCCATGGAGACTTTAGGTTTCCAAAGTGCTCACCCAACCTCTAATTCGAGTAGCATGTGGTCAGGTCTGGCATGTATTTCTTTCTAGCCGTGAATTGCACCCGATTATTATCTGCAGTGGAAGATGGCCACAATCTGGCTACTCATCGACCAGGCCGACTATCCTACAATCTAGGTCAGAGCGAGTGGTCCTGATTGGTATCTATTTCCTCGATAAGATCTACCCAGAGAGATGTTCATCTTGCAAAAAAGCACAGAAGGCCCTCAGAGAACTCAAATTGTGAGAAGAACAATAACCTCAACATTCCACAGAGCAGAAGAAACCAAAGCCACTGAAGTCAGTTAGGCAGTCAGTTATGTTAAAGCCACTTATGTCCAAAGCCACTCAAGTCTCCTATTCCTCAAGCCCCTCGGAAGGGAAATCTCTGTAATCTTGACAGATCAGGTAGGCTTTCAATTTCTCACATGCTACCATCTTCAATTTCTGTTGTCTAAAGCATCTAATCAGCACAGATTCTTTAATTTGGATGGTTCTGATAATCTTTTCAACATTGCAGGATCTTACAGAAAATACGGGTAAAGATTCAAGTTTTTCAAGACCATCCAAGATAAAGGGCAGCTGCGAATCTTCAGAATTTGTAGTGATGCTAGACCCCTATGCCATTAATTTCCCGTTGGGTTGAGCAGACATGCACACATGACTTAGAAAGTTTCTTCAAGTTAGAAACATCTGGGATCCCTCAAGTGATGGTCAGTGAGTAACTTTTAGAAATACAGACTTCAGAAGGAAGTATATTAATATGACAGATTATTAACAACACACAGTACAAAAGATTTGGAACTTTTAGCTTCCCCATCTGAATAACAGAAAAAGAATATGTCAGAGATACTTTCAGTTGCTATTAAAGATATAATCGACAGAATAAAAAATAATTGGTTAGACCTTGATTGAGCTCACCGTTCAGGGCATCTCAGGGGGCAGGGGCAGGGGCAGGGGCGGGAAAAGAGGCTACCATCAAATAGAATGAATGCCAACACTTTTGTTCGCTGAACTTTCATTGTTCTTCAACTTCATCCACAAGTTTTTGTTTGTTTACAAGAATAAAAAATCATCAGATGTAGAACAAGTTCTTAATTTTTCACAAGATGGTCTTGAAAAACTTGAATCTTTACCTGTATTTTCTGTAAGATCCTGCAATGTTAATTCCACGTCAATTGTGTCATGGTAAGGATAGCCTATTCAACTTTATCAAGGAACTGACTCCATCTGCCAAACCTAATGCCATTTTATAATACATTTTGCCTTGCTGACCAAGTTCCACCTTGTGAATGAAATTGGTGACTGCTAACTGAGTGGCTGAGGTGCCCCAGGCCACCACTCTGAGATCTAATTTGCGAAAGATCCAGCTGATCATATTTAGTGAGATGCCTGGCAGTTCTGCAGCCTCATATGACAGTCCTTTGAGAGTCCATTTCATATGGCTCTCACAGTTGGACTTGAAGGGCTGCCTACCCTTCTAAAGCATGCTAATGCGATGGCTAGAAAGAAGCCCAAGTCACTGGCTATGAAGCAATCACCAGTTCCAGTGGAGTTGGGTTCAGTTACATTCAATATCTGTTTGCCCGGTCAGTCGGGATCAAAGCACTGCAGACAATCCCCTAATGCTTCTGCCCTATAGCCATGTTCTCTGCAGGCAGTCGCTCATGAAACTCTCAAAGAGCAGTACACAACTGCTTAATTGATTCTACTGGCCAGATATGCTTCGATCACACAGTGTAGGCAGCTTTACATCTGATAGGAACCTCAGTTCCTCTCTATCTCTCCCCTATCTCTGTTCTCACACTCTCAATAAATAGCCCAAGTTACTCGCAAAGGTTTACAGTGATAAGTTTTGTTACAGATTATTTTCCGCATTTTACACGATGATTTCTATTCATATGTCCACCTTCAGATTGAAGTGAGCTTATTCTGCAACATGTATCAATGATTTATATACAGGTAAAAGCCAAGTTTCTTATTCGTGATAATCAGAGAAGAGGCAACTAATAATAGAGAAAAAAAATGGTCGCAACATCATTCTGTGTTATCGCAGCAAATTTCTATCATGAACAGAAATATAATCATCCTTAAAAAGCTCGATAAGAACTGAACTTACAGCAAATAATCAACTATTCCCCACCACTGTAGTTCCTCAAAAAAACTTCAATTGTCATCAGGGAAGCCCATCCATCTCTTCAACCCAGGAAAGAAAGATGAACCAACTATGGACTTCGAATCTTCCTCTTCATTCACATACTCGTCGACCATCTCCTTCACGGACCTCGCAGACAAGGGATGAAACCTCAGGCCCCAGTGGCCGAGAAACTCCTTGACCAATCCCCGCCTCTCTTCTTCTCCCATCCTCCTCCATTTCTTCCTCATCCCGTCCTCCTTGAGATCCATTGACTTGCAGATCTCCCAGAACAGCACCTCCCTGCTTTTCTTCATGGCCTCCTGCTTCTGGGCCCTCTGGGTCTTGAGCTTCGCCACCTCCATGGCAAGCTCCGATGCCAGGGCTGAATCAGTGAGCCTTCTCCCGGTGCAGGAGATGGTAGTTGTGGGCTTGAAGATGCAGTACGACTTGCTTGGTGGGCAGGCAAATGGGTGGCACCGTAATTTACTCGGGTGGGGAAGTCTGTGTACGGAAGCTCGATGGAGACTCAATGAGGCCATTGGAGGCCCTGGCTCCGTCGGAGATTGAAGAAGTGAGAACTGAGACATCCGATACAGAAGAACAATCTGAGGCGGCGCAGATTGGGTTTAAAGAAGGTCATACAGTCGGAAGAATTTCGGTCCGGCAAAGCTCACATGCGTCGCACGTGCCCGTAGCAGTAACGATCGTCTTGCAGTCCCTCTTTCCTCCTCCTCCTCCTCCTCCTCCTCTTCCGGCAGTGGCTTCTGCAGCCACGGCCTCCCCTCCACCTCCACTCCGACAGCGGAAGTATAGCTCGTGGGGATCTCCAGCCCCTGACACCACTGAAGTCACATAAACTTTCATTATTACTGAGAAGTAATGTACCAGACAATGCAGTTACCGTCTCGTCCCTGCACTGCATGCGCTGGGCATGCTGGGACCCACCAATAAGTAAATTCTATTTTCTTTTCTCCGATAAAAAAAAATTTCTATATCCTTTTCTTTCCCCATTTTTCTCAGTGGAAAATTTTATTATTATTTTCTGTGTTGCTTATCCAGAAGAATCCACCCGCTCCTCTCCCCGTCAGCTTTTCACCTTCTTCAGTGGAGTCGATGCCGACGATCGGGGAGTGGGGAGTTGTAGGGGTGCTTCCGGCTCAAAATCAATGCTACCGACGAAGCACTCGTCAATCTCACTTGTAGTTCCCGCGGAGAGATGCTTCTCTCTGGCTTTTGGCTGATTCCCTCGGACCCCGATCCTTTTCGGCTTGAAGTTTCGGCCTCCAAGTGATGATTGACGAGTTCTCCTTCGGTTTGCATTCTCTATGCTTAGAAGAAGAAAGATTACGATGCAGACTTTATATGGGTAATCTGTCTCACACCCTAAACTTGAACTAGTGTCCGGTGGATTCGCTCAAAAAATTACATCTAATCCGGGGTTAAATTTCACAGGTTTATCCTTTTTTGGTGCAATAGTTTGGGTTTACTTTTTTGGATTTTCTTGCACATGCTTTAACGCTTGCGATGAGACGGATGCGACTTCCTTATCTTGATTTTTGGGTGGCATATCCGTTCCTGAACTCCCCCTTTTTAGTCCATTTCTTTAATCTTTAGGGCGCAAGCTACGGCCCGAAAGGCAGAGTACGTCTTAGGGCTTGTAGTTTTCTCGCGTGACTTATTTCTGTCTAACCTTCAGTTCTATGCTGCTGCCTATCATGTTGCTTATGTAGGTATTGACTTATTTGTCCCAAACTTTTGTCAGTTTGGCAGACTAAAGTTTCTATTCTTTTCTGGTTAATCTTCATTCTACTTGAGTTGTTTTATTGTTCTGTTGGCCGGTGTTTACGTTCAGTTCTTGTTCTCGTGGATTGCTTCTTTTTGTCCACAGTTACTGAATTTCTTTAAGAGGATGTGTTGTACAGCGTCTCTGGAGTCTGGACATGTTGTTCGGGTTAATTTCAGTCAAAAGGCAGGCTTTGATTCATTGAAAGGGGGGTGGGTTGCAGCCACATAAAGATTTTTCTTTCTTTTCATAGTATATTTTGTGTTTAAATCATGGTTTTATGTCACAGTCGTTTTTAATATCGCTAGTTTTATCCCTCTTTTTAGGGCGGCAAGTGAAAGACTTGTGCCCTCTGTTTGATGATGAGAATGGATTGAGATCATGAACTCGAGATGCTGTGAGTCAAAATATTAATGTGTTGTTTATCAATTGCTCATTTGTCTGCAAATAAATTTATCAATCATGGTTGGGATTTCTACCTTCAGTTGATTTAGAATTTTAAACTGTTTATGAAAAGTTTTCTAAGTGATATGTAAGAGTTGAGATGGTATGATAAGAAAAGCTGAGATTTTTATTAAGTTTTTACCTATTAATTTGGGTAGTTTTCGAGATTCTTTTTTCCCCCTAAAAAGTCTGTTATTAGACTAATTTGTAAGATCAAAGATGACCATCTCTCTTTCCCCCTTAGTTTCAGTTATATGCAAGTTTACGTCTTCCTGGACATGCTATACATCTGCAGCTTCTTTCTAAATAATCGTACTTTTTCTCTTTGACCTAGCAAGTTTTGAATTATTAGATTACTCCTTATAATGAAGCTGCATGTGGAAATTAATGTTCTCTTCAGCTAAGCTGCGTTAGGAGGTGCACAAACCAAGTTATGAATTATCCAAATTGCAAATGGAATGTTTGTCAAGGGTCTCTGGGTCTCTTCCACTATGGATGTGCCCATACGGTTGATTCAGGTAAGCACATCTTTTGAGATCTTGGGATCATCGATGCCATTCTTGTGCAGTTATTAGGAGTTCCTAGTAAAATGGCTCTGCTTTTATCCATTTGCATAGACTTGTCTGCACAGCCTTCGGTCTGTATTGTGATTTTCTTACAACTTCATCTAATTATATGTTAGTTATATGGTTTTTCAAGTAGTTCTGATCAGGAAAACAAACCCCATTTTAGTCTAAATATGGATCCCTGTAGAAATATGCTGATTTGTGCATATTGGTGAGTGAAGAGTGAAATTATAGTTGAGTGAATGGAGGTATGTCATCGTGCTTTTTTGGGTATAGGCTCGGGAGTAAGAAATCTTGTTAAATTATAGTTGAAGTGATCCTACTGTTTGCAAGTATTTTAGTGCTTGAAAATATTATAAACAGTGATATGAGGAGAGGAAAAGAGACATTTGCAAGTAAGTTCTCTTAATCTCTTATTTGTTTACAAGACCCGTATTTTATAAAATATTCTCTGAAGGACCTGTTACTAATGTTCCATCGACTTCCTTATGATGACTGGTTCCCATCATTAGTGATGGAGAAAATTTATTCCAGGTTGTTTCTATAATGGAGTCATGTGGAAAAGCATTCACTGGTGGACAGTGAATGCAATATGAAATCTCCGAGTCTTAGTGCATTTTAGACTTATATGTAGGAATAAACAATCCGATGAGGCGTTTTGGTATGTGATAATTGTATTATTAGTATAGTGCAAAAAAATGGCATGTTACATTTTATGAGGATGTCACAGGTTCATCTGTATATGAACATGATACTTACTCAGCGAGCNTCTGGAAAAGCATTCACTGTATATGAACATGATACTTACTCAGCGAGTAAGCGAGGGTTGCTGAAAGAGAACCCAGCAATACTCTAGTAGAGGACTTGTTCGACCTATCCGGGATACCACAGGGACTTAATCAGCTGGAGGGTGCGCTGCCTACTATCAGTGAGTGTCGGCTGTTGTCGAAGATTGACCTGACTCTTTTCCTCTCGGAATCAACTTGATCGATTCCATGACTTGCAACGAATGGCTCTTATATTCTGGTTTACTCTAAGGTTAGATTGATTGTGTGTCCCCTTATGTTCGAAACCAACCACAATCCAATCCTAACCTCGTCCGGGTCTTTATTATCATATAACATGATGGGGTTACCATATATGCCTATGAGATTCAGCCATTCGTCTGCTTTCTATTTTCGCACTTTATATGTTGGATCCAAGCGTCCGCTTTCAAGCAACTAGGGAGCGAGCTAACAACAGAAAAAACGATTTAAAAAGAATGGGGATCTAAATAAAATTGTAAGGAAATTCAGGAGCAAAAGGCAATATTTTGAAGAATCATAATATGATGTACGTACATGTGGTCAACCAAGTTCGAAGAAACAGAAAACTCACTGAGAAGCTTTCAAGCCCGGGTATGACTATAGTCAATTAACCAAAGAATTTCCAAAAAAACAATCTTTTTTTTAATTTCTCATGATTATAAATTCTGTCTAAAATGTAAAAAATTGTTTTCCCAGGGCCACCAAACAAAACTACAAAAAAAAAAAAACATTTGTCTCAATGGAGTTGACCTGTTGATGAATGTATGTATAACGAAAAGGCAAAGACTTGGTAAGAAAGGGGAAGCACTTGCCACATAAGGGGAAGCACTTCCAAGCTAAGTGGGGAAGCTTCCCAAGTCCCAATGGTTGAGAAGTTAATTTGACTCCTTATATAATCAAACCACAAACACGGACACAAACCACAAGCATATCACCCTCTCTCAAACCATACTTGACCCTCCCATTGCACCTTATTCGAATTCCGAAGAATATGGACACTCCGAACATTCCCGGATTAGGTTTCTATCCGACCGACGACGAGCTTCTCACTTACTACCTGAAGCAGAGGATTCTGGACTACTTCCAGGATCAAAATCGATCGACAATGCACAGCGACATAGTCCCCGACATTGATCTCTACAGCATGCATCCCAAAGACCTTCCTTGCCAATTCAAGAGTAAGCCCCCGACTTGTGCACATCTCTTATAAAAGTACAAGGCAAAGTGTTTCCCTCCCCACCACCTTTTGGCTCAAAATGACAAGTTTGTGGCACATTTTTTATATTGCAGGGCTCGTGGATGTAAAGTCCAATGGAAGGGAATGGGTGTTCTTCTGTGTCCGAAAAGAGAAATACCGTAACAGCAGCCGCTCCGAGAGGACCGTTCCGAATGTCGGTTACTGGAAAATCACCAGTAAGCCCAAGGACATAAGGAGCGAGTCCACGGGCAATGCAGTTGGCAGTAAGAGTATTTTAACCTTCTACGAGCAACGCCATCCGAAGGGGATCAAGACTGATTGGATCTTGCATGAGTATCACCTAAATGCTTCTTGTCTCGGATACAACATAAAGGAGGTCCATAATTCTACATACCCATGTCTAATTTGTGCTCAAGATCGGCCCTAATTATTATTATTATTCTGTATAATAATTTAGCGCAATCTAACCACACATTCTCTTCAAATTTATCCAGATGCCATTCGTGGTGTGCCGCCTGTACAACAAGGGGTGCAACCTCGATGAATCGACCAATCGAGATCAGTCAACCGGCCATTCCAATTCTGAAGCTTCTACAACTAGTTATCCACCTACTTCAGTAGAGGTAATTCATAAGTGATTTATATACTTTGATGCGATACGGTCTCATCAGTGTTATCATACGTACCATCATCGATAATGTTTGTTTTCCATGCAGATCGCATACGAGCAAGAGATGTGGCAGTCGCTACCCCAAATTCAGCAGCTGCCCCACAGCTCATCGGACTACAACGCCAGCAGCTTCGTCCAAAGGGCTGAATACTATTACAACGATGAAGTTGGCTCGTCCTTTGGTGGGTTCTACGATGGTAGTGGCTCCAGTTCTTACTACCCCTCCAATGACGAGCCACGCTATTACCAGCAGGACCAGGGCGGTTGGAACCCGCTCTACCACTACTAGCAAGAGAGGAAGAAGCAGATCTTACGGTTTGACTTGACTGTTAAGCCGAATCATGGCTAGATCGCTTGATTTAGGTCAGTCCACTGAGGCACGTTCGTTAGTTTGAGTTTGTATGGCATGATATATCACGATGATATATGAGAGAAGTTTTTTTTTTTAAAATTTTTTACAATAGGAAAGAAATTGCCCCCTTGTGTTCTGGAATGTTCTTGTTAGGAACGGGACTGGACTGGCCGTTTGTGCGGGGCCCGTCAATTCCCTTGCTTCCGTAATCTTCTCTCTTCTGGCTAATAACGAAGGTAGCCCCCCGAAGTACTATAAATTTAGAAGAAAGAGCGACAGAACACCCCCCTGAACTTGATCCTTTTTAACGTATGGCCCGTGGAAGTATTAAGGTTTTACAGATAACCCCTGAAAGAGTAAAAACATTCAATTTTGGTTCTTTTTAACCGATCAACCCTCCATCCATTCCGATTGAGTCAAATACCGTTGGTGCAACTCTGAACAGTAATTTCTGTTTCTTTTTCATTCTTTTCTCCGGCGGAATGGATTGTTTTTTCTTTTCCTATCTCACCGACCCGTTGCCATATCCTTCTCTCGCTTAGCTTTTCGATTTCTTCGCTGGAGTCGATGCTGGGAGCAATAGTAAGTGATGCTGTTCCCATATACAAAAAGTATGTACAGGCCCATGGATCGGCCATGGTCCCAGGATGGACACGAGTGGCATATATACCCCTAGGAACCCCGCTCATGAGTCATAATATTGCACATAGGCTCATATGGCCAGGAATGAAACCCAGCTCCTAAGGATGACATATAGCCCAAAAACATCCCAAACACCACTTTGGTTGAATTCTTAGTCCAATGATTGGCACGTCTAAGAATTAGAATACTCAATCAATGAGAAGTTCAACTTGACTCCCTATATAGTGCAAACTCAATTAATACGGATGCAACCACGAACATACATTAGCCTTTCCCAAGCCGTATTTGAGCCCTTCACTAAACTACATTAGAATTCCGAAAGGTACGAACGTCTCATATATTCTTATATTAGATTTCCGCCCCACTGATGACAAACCTTTCACGTATTCGTTGAAACAAAGGATTCTGTTTGACCACTTAAGGATCAAAGTTGGTCAGTGCACAGGTTCACAACATTGATCTTCACAGCATACAATTCTAGAGTGAGTCCCAACTCTCTCAACAAATGCAGATTCCCAGGTAAGACTATGAAATGGAGCATTTTTATTCTTTCGGGCTAAAATGATGATTTGATGCATTGTCTCATGCAAAGGGCTTGTGAACGTAAACTCCAAAAGGAATTTTCCTCGTAGAAAGTTTCATTTACCGCTGAACTAGGGTAGATCCTCCGGTAAGCCGTCGGTCACGATGCAGTTTCCACCATCCGAACAGGTCCCTGACCTTGCTCCACTAATCCAGCTGCGTGGGGGGTCGGGGAGTTGTCGTGAACGAGCTCAAGGTGGGCAGCAATTGAATTAAGGTATCTGTCGCTTCGGCCGAAGAATCCAACTATTTTCCCGATGCCAGATGTGAATGAAAACGGCATCTCTCCTCTGCTGCCGAATGGACCGTACACCCTTCTGTTGCTTCGAAACGTGAGCGATTTGATCACCACCAAACGATGGAAGTAACCAACGTGTCCTGACATTGACGTTAAGTACTCGTCCGGGCAATCCAACTCAATCTGCCAAATCATGATAGAGCAAGTAGTACATGCTATCAGTGTGACAATTATAAACCAGAGAACTGATGAGGAATAAACTGAAAATTCTGTTACCACAATTCACGAAGTCTACCCATCACTTTGTAGACTGCATTGGTCAAATTGACTGAACAACGTCTATCTCAATGCGAGGAATAAGGGACATCAATGCAGAGTTCATAAACGGGTTTTAGTTTATGTGATGATGAAGTTTCTCTAACGAGTGTTGATGATTGATATACGTTTTAATTTTCAATCTAGTCGTACGACCAACTTGAAGATGTGCTGGGGATTTCTATCATACCGTATAGGATTTTCCACCTCTCCCACCGTGCTCCTCTGCTGATTCAGGTTTCCCACTGTCATCATAATAACAACGTATGCCGTCGATGACCACTCCATAAGAAATAAAGATACTCCTTATGTTTGTATGCGTCCCATCATCCCATTGTTTTCCACTGTCAATCCCATAGGGTCCAGCAGTCGTGATTGGATCCTTGTGAAAAGCTGGAGCGAAATATGCTCCAATGNTTCTTTTCTCCGGCGGAATGGATTGTTTTTTCCTATCTTACCGACCCGTTGCCATATCCTTCTCTCGCTTAGCTTTTTGATTTCTCCAATGGAGTTGATGTCCGGAGCAGCAGTGAGTGATGCTGTTCACATATGCAAAAACTATGTACAAGCCCATGGATCGGCCATGAGTAATAATAGCACATAGGCTCATATGGCCAGGAATGAAACCCAGCACCTAAGGATGGCATATAGCCCAAAAACATCCCAAAGACCACTTTGGTTGAATTCTTAGTCCTTTTTTTTGGGGAGAAATTATACTAATAAACAATGATTGACATATGCACATATAAGAAACTAGAATATCATCTGCACATACATCGAGTTTAAGTAGTCGAGGCTCAGTTTTACAATAGTTGATTTAAAATTTATAAAATACATGGCAAGTCCAAGAGTTAGAATATCCAATGAGAAGTTCTACTTGACTCCTTATATAGTGCAAACTCAATTAATACGGACGCAATCACGAACACACATTAGCCTTTCCCAAGCCGTATTTGAGCCCTTCATTAAACTAGGTTAGAATTCCAAAAGGTACAGACGTCCCATATATTCTTATATTAGATTTCCGCCCCACTGATGACAAACCCTTCACTTATTCGATGAAACAAAGGATTCTCTTTGACTATTTCAGGATCAAAGTTGGTCGGTGCACAGGTTCACAACATTGATCTTCACAGCATGCAATTCTAGAATGAGTCCCAACTTTCTCAACAAATGCAGATTCCCATGTAAGACTATGAAGTGGAGCATTTTTATTCTTTCGGGCTAAAATGATGATTTGATGCATTGTTTCATGCAAAGGGCTCGTGAACGTAAACTCCCAACACGAATTTTCCTCGTAGAAAGTTTCATTTACCGCTGAACTAGGGTAGATCCTCCGGTAAGCCGTCGGTCATGATGCAGTTTCCACCGTCCGAACAGGTCCCTGACCTTGCTCCACTAATCCAGCTGTGTGGTGGGTCGGGGAGTTGTCATGAACGAGCTCAAGGTGGGCAACAATTGAATTAAGGTATCTGTCGCTCCGTGATTGGATCCTCGTGAAAAGCTGGAGCGAAATATGCTCCAATGGAATCCAGATACGTGCCACTTTTTCCATAGAGCCCGACCAATTTTCCGATTCCCGGCCGGCACTGAAAATTTTTACCTTTCTCCTTACCGTACGGACCATATTCTCTCCTGTTACTTTGAAATGTCAACGATTTGATAACAGTGAGCCCACCTTGCCGACCGTAGTATCCGGACATGGAAGTTATGTACTCCTCAGGGTAATCTAGTTCCACCTGTAAAACCGTGACACAGGAAAATTATACATATATATATACACTACTATTCTCAAAATCACGATGAATTCACAGGTAATAGTTAGAGTATACAATTTTCAGGACACTTACTGTGTAAAGATTCGCTCCACCATCTCCACCGTGTCCTGGTTTTTCCACACAGGATCCATCGTCATCATATATGCATCCGATGGAATTGATGGAACTTCCGCATTTGATAATGATTTTCCTCAAATCAGTGTGCTTCCCATCATCCCAGGGACATCCCCCATTACCTCCGAAAGGTCCGATGCTTATGAGGGGATGTATGTGAGAAACTGGTTCTAGATAAGCTCCAATGGACATGAGACAAGGATTGCAGCTTCCGTAGAATCCCACAACCTTAGCGCCAGTGGATGGACCAGAAAATGGTATTCCGGTCTCTTCTCCGAAAGGACCATACAGATTAGTGTTACTATGGAAAGAGAGGGACTGTAGAGTGAGTTTGCCGTGATCATCTCCCAAGTAGCCTGATATAGAAGTCAAATACTCGTATGGATAGTCCAGCATAACCTGAAAATTGCATGAAACGTAGGTTCACATTGTTGCACTACATGGTTCAAAAGAGTAACCCTTGAAAACATTGCTTACCGACTGGATTTCGCCACTGTGCTGCTCACCGTGCTCAAATGGAACTGTGGGATGTCCATAATTGTCATAAATAAAACTGATAGACTCGATTACTGAGCTAAAAGCCACATTGATCTGTCTTACATCTGAGTGCTTACCGTCATCCCATGACCTCCCTTCCTTGTGACCAAATGGACCCAAGGTTTCGAATGGATATGGACGAGAAATTGGTCCGTAATATGCGCCAATGGAATCAAGGGAAAGGCCACAGTTCCCGAAAAACCCAAGTATCTTTCGACCTTCAGTCTGTGCTTCAGGAAAAGAGAAGTAAACCCCACTCTCTTCGCCGTATGGTCCATATGTCCTCCGATTACTCTGGATCGAGAGGGACTGGATAATCCGTAGAGTTGGATTTTTTGTGATATAGCCCGAGACCGAAGTTGGAAACTCATGTGGATAATCAAACATAACCTGCATAGTTGCCACATGCTCATGAACCTTCAGCTAGCTCGAGGACTGAGAGTAGATAGTTCACAAAGTAATGAGATGCAGAAACGGAAAAGGTAAATATTACTTGGAATAGACCTGTCAATTCGGAGCCGGCCCAATGATGTTATGCTGTGCTAGCTTGGTACAATTCTATTTTCCAACACGGCTCACCATCTCGGCCGGCCCGAAAGCAGTCCAGCTTGGCCCCAATCAAACAAAAAATGATTTTAAAAAATAGATTTAAATAATTTGGTATTTTTAAATAAAATTTACATGATATAATTGATTAATTGATCTAAATATTATATAAATTTAAAGAAAATATTGTAATAATTATTAAAATATATATTTTTATTTATAATTAATCACTTTAAAAATATTTTTATTATAATTATTTTTTTCTACTTGGAACAATATTTGTGCATAGTTTTTTTTGGGCCAAACTAGATTTAGACATGCCTACTTAGGAAAGAGTTTTGATTGAACGGAATGAACTGACCAAGTGAGTGGTGCCTTGGCGAGGTCCACCATGTCGGCCTGAATGCACAAGAGAACCATTCAGATCATACTCAACACTGATGGATTCGATTGTTGTCCCGACCACAACAATTCTCATCTGCCTTATGCCTGTGAATGATTTATCATCGTAATCGTAAAGGTCCCCAAANGGAGGATTGAATCTAAATTTTTCGAGCAGGCTTCGATCCACATAGGATTAGGATTTTGCACTAACTTGTCTAACAACTTATACCATTCAACTTTTGCTTTCCCGAAAAGGCAAGTGCCGAGCGTCTTAACAACTGATGGAAGCCCTCCTGCGTAACGGACAAGGTTCTTGGATAATTCTTCATAGCCTTCTTCAGGATTATGTCCGCCGAATGCATAAAGATTGAAGAGTTGCAACGAGCCTTCCATACTGAGCCCCGAGACGAAGTACTTGCTATCAACTGCGACACGATCGAATAACCGCACGTCCTCTGTGGTGATCAGGATCCTACTTCCGTTACCTAGCGACCGTTTCAGTCCGCAGAGTAGTGCCACTTGACTCTCATCTCTCACATTGTCGAGGACAAGAAGTAATTTCTTTTGCCGGAACACACCCTGGATCCGGAGCATATTGTTGTACGAATCATTCTCGTCCAATGGCAGCTGCTTCGCATTTAAGATATCACTGACCAGTGTCTTCTGGAAATCGATCATGGAATCCCCGATGTTTTCCAGGAAACTAGCACCTTTGAATTTACTGAAAA
The DNA here is from genome assembly GCA_900006705.1 of Sonneratia caseolaris. Taxonomy (NCBI): domain Eukaryota; kingdom Viridiplantae; phylum Streptophyta; class Magnoliopsida; order Myrtales; family Lythraceae; genus Sonneratia; species Sonneratia caseolaris. The sequence goes on along the minus strand of CXYZ01004574.1, from coordinate 74,712 downwards.
CGCGGCTATGTACAAGTTTTGCCAATGTCGTCTTGCCGATCCCCTTGATCCCAAATAAACCAATTGTGCGCACACCGTCTTTCGTAATGTCTAATTTAGAGATTACATCCTCCGCGACATTATCAATTCCAACGGCGTTATTTATAAAGTTGGCTGAATTCAGGGAAATCCGCCCAACGATTTTCTGGATGAACTCTGATTCATCCCTGAAAATGTAGCAAGATAATGATTGACCATTCTAATGTCACGGTTTAATAAGAATGGTCTACAATATCTCATATGACAACCGGCAAGGCTCTGGCAGTAGAAAACAGCTGGAAGTTGATTTGAGGATCAAATTGAAAAGGCAACAAATTTTCATTTATTGACCAAATCCCGGTAGCAAGAATGGCTATCACAAGAGCAAGTAAACTATAAAGAATGGTCATATGGATAGTTTGAAGGTAAGAAATAACCTACCACACCACATCATGTGCCCGGTACGTCTAGAACCACACTGTACGTCCCAATTTTAAATTGGACAGTAGCAATTATAAAGGGGTGTTAGTGTGAGACCTTCTACCATGGTCCTACGTATACTCAAGATAAAAGAGTTGTTTGGGCGTGGAAAGCAAGCAAATTTAACTGATGGCAGGCAATTTATGTAATATCCAAGAGATATGATTAGAAAAGGAGACGGGAAGAGCAGTACCCGTTGGCATCGTTCAGTAAATGCCACCCCGACCGTTTCCCGGCCCCTTCGAGAGCAGCTCGCCATTCGGCCGCCTTGTCCTCCCCTTTCTTGGCCAGGCAGCTCTTGAATCCCTCCCCAAACTCATCCTCCTGCCCCCCAACATGACTTGGCTCAACGTCGTAGAAGATCGGGACCACCATGTGTCGGTGATCTCGGTACGCCTCTGCACTCTTCATTATCTCGACGAGCTCATCGAGGCACCAGCTGGACTCTGCGTAGTGGGTGGAGAAGAGGACGAGGGCATTCCTCGAGCTCCAGATCGCATCCACGAGCATGGGCCCAATGGTCAGGCCCCGCTGGCCCCCGTGGTTGTCGCGGTAGCAGGTAATGCCGACAACATCAAAGGCGCGGAGCAGGTGGGACAGGAAGCTCCCCCGGGTGTCTTTGCCCCTGAAGCTAACAAACACATCATACTTCNGTAATATCCAAGAGATACGATTAGAAAAGGAGACGGGAAGAGCGGTACCCGTTGGCATCGTTCGGTAAATGCCACCCCGACCGTTTCCCGGCCCCTTCGAGAGCAGCCCGCCATTCGGCCGCCTTGACCTCCTTTTCCTTCTTTACCTCGGCCAGGCTGCTCTTGAATCCCTCCCCGAACTCCTCCTCCTGCCTCCGAACATCACTTGGCTCAACGTCGTAGAAGATCGGGACCACCATGTGTCCGTGATGTCGGTACGCCTCTGCACTCTTCCTTACCTGGACGAGATCATCGAGGCACCAGCTGGAGTCGGCGTAGGGGGTGGAGTAGAGGACGAGGGCCATCCTCGAGCTCCGGATCGCATCCAGGCGCATGGACCCAATGGTCAGGCCCCGCTGGCCCCCGTGGTTGTCGCGGTAGCAGGTAATGCCGGCCACATCAAAGGCGCGGAACAGGTGGGACAGGAAGCCCCTCCGGGTGTCTTGGCCCCTGAAGCTAACAAAAACATCATACTTCCAGTCTGGAGCGGCTGAAGCGGGAGGAGATTGGATCGAGCTTCCTTCCATGCTGAAAACCGGGGTGTTGTCCGACGAGAGAAATGGGAAGAAGGAGCAGTTTAGAGTTCCAAGAGAGTAATGCGTGTTCCCTGTTGTAAGCCAACTTGCAGTGAATAACTGCAGTACTGTACCGGTACGCGCAGCTTGAAACTGATTAGGAATAAGTTGTTAATTTATAAATAATTTAATAGTTCTGATGAATTTAATTAAATATATCGACCCATCAAGGTCAGGCAGGGAATCAGTCCACACACGAAAATTCACATGGCAGCGATGGCAGTAGTATTAAACATCCGGTTTGGACTGATATTGTGGGGGTAGGTATCCAACTCCATAGTAGCAAAATTGAAATTTAACAATCTTTTCGTAGGTCTCATGATCATCTATGTCAATCTTGGGCGGCTCATTAAGAGTTCCCGATAAAGTGCTCGGCTTCATCCACTTGCATAGACTTGTCCCTTTGCCTTTTTGTCCATATTAGACCTTTGGTTTTCGAATAGTTATGTCACTAGAGAAATAAATCCCGATTTAGTCTCAGCGTGGATCCCTGCGGAAACATGCTGACTTGAGCACATTGGTTAATGAAGAGCGAGGTGCTTCCAATATCCTTGCCTCCTTGGGCACTCCCCATTCAACTAGCTGGTGTGATTTTACAGAACGGTATTTGAGCGTAGGCTTAAAAAAAATACTCAATTTTGAGCTCAGGAATTCTGCAAGTGTGAGATACGCCTAGGGAACGTGGAAGGAGGGACGATGCCGAAAGGCTGTTCAAATGGAGAATTTGGAAAAGCCGAGATCTTGGACTCGGCATGTCGGCATCCAGTCATAAATGCTGGGAACATAACCGGCTGCTGTCAAAATTTATACCATTAAATTCGAAAATAAAGAAAGATCCGCTTGCTTGTGAAAAACCTGTGTTTAGCAGCCACCCGAAAGTTACTAGACCCATAAACCTCCATTGCGAGATTAAATCCGATTGAGTTATCAGGCTGATTTCAAATACTGGTTAACGTATAAAAACATCTCAACCATAAATCATCCAGTCTGCTCAAGTTTTTCGCAAAGAAGACTGGTAGTGGGGGCGTGGTCCGGTTTCAATTCCTTCCGGGGACAGCTGTTTTTGACAATAATTGACAATTTATCTTATATTATCTTGAACAGGTGGGAGGGCGCCTTTGAAAGAAATATCTTGGTTGAATGGATCTAGTTCAGTTCACGTGCAAGCGTTCCCAGTTGTCTTCATTTCATCAGCTGCAATGACTAAAAGAAGGGTTAGGGCCTCACCGTCAAATGACTCCAATCCATCTCAACTCTTCATGTCTCACAGTTTCTTTTTTCTCCTGCCACATCATCGTCATCATCATCTGTCATCTCAGCTCAATGAGTGCACCCAACTTGGCCCCCACCATTTCCTCATCCAGAAAGTCCTGCCAAACCCCTGCACATTTCGCTGTCCTCTCGGATAATAAAAGTACATAGCGATTTTGGAATATAGGTTAACACAGATATCTCATCTCCTTCAGCAATGTATTGTGGGTATCATTGTGAATCTTATCTTAAAATAATAATAAATCTGATTCATGAACTACTTCAATTGTTCAAGCTTGTTGACAGATTAACAATAAATTTGAGTTATTCAAGAGCTGACTGTCAATTCTAACCTTAAAAATAATAAATACAAGATTTATTGATGCCGAGTGGTTCAACATTTCTGGTGTACATCAAAACAAAGCAAAATAGCATCGGGTAAATTTGGTTCTCCGTGGCTAAAATGGGACTGATACAAGTGCCTTTTTTTTTTCTCCAAACCCAAAAACCTCTCTTGAGAAGTCATGATTACCTCCACCTTTTCTACCCCCTTTACCTTCCTTGGCTGTACAGACAGACGACTATAGTGCGAGAAATGAAATTTTAGCTAAATTTTTTACTCACTCTACTAAGCATATATAAAAATTAATTTTCGCTGATCATTTCAGTAGAAATAGTCATCGTAATTAATTTTTATAACAAGAATATGATCTCTCTTCTGACCGATCAAAGCCACTGGATGCTTCATGTGTATTATGAGATGTCGTATTGGATTGGACGACTGCTATTTCACGCCCGAGCAGTTCAGAGAGCTATCGGTGTTGAGGTTTTCTCCAGCTGGACCGCGCTAATCTTGCTGGGAGCTTCGAGCGTGTTCTACTTCTACCAGATGGCTAGTTGTCATACGGATGAATAACCTGTTTGTAGGTTCAAAGAAACTAATTTACTTAGAAAATCCGTCCCTATATATACGATATTTTCTGAAAGGCCTCAGAGGTTCAATCATGCTCAGAATTTTGTCAACTTTCAATTGCCTGGCAACATGTCTGACCGGAGCAGGCAATGAATGGACTTCGGAAAAAACATAAAAGAGCGAGTTCAACGCCAAAAAGATTAAAAGAAAATGGGGAGCTGATTGAAATTGCTAAGAAGATTCGGGGCCAAAAGACGATTTGTGGTCAACCAGGTGAAACAAGCTCGATGGGAAGCTCTAAACTGCTATTACGAGGAAGATAAATCACTTTTACCGGACCAAGGAGGAATACAGTAATTCTTAGTGGGCCTTAGGCCCATTTATTCATCTGAAGCCCAAATGCGTCTATCGGGCTGATCGGCCCATATTTGAATTTGAGAGACCACGCCACAGACCAATAAATCAGATTTCGGATGGCGTTACCATCACTCTCTCGCTCTGTCTCTCTCTCGGGGCTAAATTCAGGCGTCACGACCGCCATACGAACCTCTCTCAGCCGCGCCGGAGGTCGAGTTGAGAATGCTCCTAAGAAGATTCAAGGTAAATTTTCCTTTCATTTTGTCTAATTCATCTGCTCTGCTGATGTTATTAGTTCTGGCGACTATCTGATAATTGTTGCGAGATCGGAATCGTTAGCTAGGGCTCCTAGAAGTGATCCTCCTTCACTCTCGAAGCGCTCTACATCTTGTATTGCAACGCGAAGATTGCTTTTCCTCACTTTTGTTCTACAATGTAATGCTCTAATTCCCTGGAAGACAAATCAATTTTAGGTAGCTATCTTGTACTTTAAACCACAGTTTGGGCCAGGCTGTAAAAGATACCATTTTCTATGGAGATAAGAAATCTCAGCGTGCGTTTCGGCCCATTACAACTGGGCTCAGTCATTAGTGGCTTTCTTGAACTTTGGATCCCGTGCTGGGCCGAGGGCCACATGCGAGCTCATTTATGTACGTATTTTGTGGATGTCTATTTGGGCCAATTGACGCTCAGCCCAAGTCATTTATAGCCCCTTTCTGCTGGGCCTATATCATACCCCCTGTACGTTTTGGGCTTGCCTCCTACTTTGCTGCCTAGGTGAGGCCAACCCTCCGTATGAGAATTTTATTGTGGCTACAGAACCATGGGCCTCTTTTTTGTTACATCTAGAATGTGCCTAAATTTTGGCCCATGAGCCTGATTTGTATATCGGTTGGACCGAGCTGTGCATTAGCCCATTTATGCTTTTGTAAGTTTTGTGGGCGTTCTTACTAGGCCTATTGTACCTTGAACACCGGGTTGGACCACCCTTGTCTACTACCCGAATTATCCCATTAAGGGCGTCTTTAATCAGGCGTCAAGCACAAGCCCAAGTGGTTAGTTTTTCCGGAACAATGATGTTATATGACAGCCTACCCACCAATTTATACTTGATAAAGGGACTGTACGGTTTGATTCTCGCTACTCCCCCTTTGGGGCCCCGCCTATCCAACGATAGGCTCGGTGGCTGAGTTTACTGGATTTACTAAGGGCATGAATGGACTGAAAATGGGGAGGCCCACTTGCTACTAGCATTTTATGCCTCTCTGTACTCTAGCTGTGACTGTGTAAATCGATGAAGGCCCAATTAACAGTTGAGGTGCCTTAAAATGCAGGCAAAATTCATCAATGTATCAGCCCATCAATTATAAAATGCAGAATGAGTCACCCTTTTGGGCTGACAGAAAACCAAACAAGAAACAATTAAAGCACTGCATCCATGTAATCATCTTAAGTATAATCTTGCATGCCACCCATGCTCTGCCGAATACTTGGCAAAACTACAAGCTATAGTTGCGCCCTAGATCTCTACCTGCAGTAACATGTAAAATTCAACGTAGAATGATCTTGGCTTCTGCTTAGTTTTACAAAAATATCTATGAGAAGGGCAAAGACATGATTTCCCGCTACTCTATAAACAAAAAGCTAGACTGCCTTTGGTCATACTTGTCCCCGACGCAGCCATGAGCCACCCGCTTTGGATACAACGAATTTCACCACCTGCATTAAGAATTACACTACTTGCATGGAATAAATATTCGAGTCTAGGTTGTGCATACTGATTAACATCAATAATTTGCACAAGATTAACAAGGCAAGGCACATGAGAAAGGAGGCTTATAAGATGCATCCTTGCATCAATCGATCTCAGCACTAAAGCTCACAATAATTTCTGTTGCAGAGACATGAAACCTACAAACTTGCCCTTAGCATCAATTTTCAAATAACAGGATCTTTCAGTTATAACCGACTTGCATACGACCAATACAAAAGGCAGCTTAAATGAAAATGAAGCCAATATAGTTTTTCAAAAGCCCAAGAAGCCTACCGATACTTACTGCAAAAGTTCCCATTTACAGTATTGTGATTTGACGTGCATAATTCGAGTCATCCACTTTCTAATTTTAACACAACAAGAAGGTTTTCTAGAAGCACTTTCAAATAGGTAAATTAGTTCACAAGTTCCAGTTCGTTTAGAGGATGACTTAGGGTTTTATTCTAATATGCTTAGTAATGGGGAAAATCGACAAGTATCATTAAATGGGCTAGAACAACGGCTCCAATTACAGGCTAAATGATGATTGGATATAAAATTGTACAACATTGGCCCTATAATCTGAGAATGTTGTACCTAGCCAAGTAATTGGAGTAGGAAAGAATAAAAACTAAACCTAAATAATTACAAAATAAATTTGTAGTTATGGACAAGAAGAAGTGTCTTTATTAAGGAACTCCTTTGTGGTTTAGAATATCTTTTGCAAACAATCTCCTCGAGAATTAAAGTGAATCAGAGTGAATGGCCCCTTGATAGTATTCAAGATACTATGTTTGCCAAGTGGTTCCTAGATACTAAACTCAGAAGGGGGCCCCAAATTCCTCATGCCACCCGGTGTTACCAACCTCTAGGAATTTGGGTTTATATGAATCTTGGAGAATGATTGTGGGTTTGATAATATAGAGTAGGTCTCTGGTCAAAGTAATCATGGAACTGGGCAGGGAAAAAAATAAGTTACACAGAATAGGCATTCTTGCCAAAGTTACTGTATCATAAACATATCATAATTAGGATGGCTATCGGAGTAATCTTAGAAGTATGGGGCGCATTTGACTTTCAACTTACTGAGAGAAGCATGAGTGACAAAATTTGAATTTGAATAAAAGCCCAAATACCCAGTCTGATCATTATATGGTACGTTGGCACAGTGAAATCAAACTATCCTCAATCAAAACTACAAAAGAGCTTAAATAGTAACACTTTCTAACTAGCAAAAACAATTAGCAAATGATATGGCAATAAATTAATCTGATCGTACTAACTTTCCTAGCTTAAATACTATATACACATGGAACATGAGGAAAATCTAAGAGAAAAGGCATAGGATAATTAGTTTAAAAGTTTTTCACCTTACAAAATAGTAGCTTCTTCTTAATTGTCATTTTGCATACAGACCCTTCAATTAGCTAGCACAGGTGAGCTATAGTATACTCTAATTTATAACAACAAATGGGTTATTGAATCAATTCAGAAATGACTCGTCTGTTGCAATATCAATACCCACAAAAGAATATAATATACCAACATAATAGATGTAAAAAAGTAAGAGATAATTTAAAGTGCATGACAGCATCTTCTCGGTTCTTATTGTCACTTAAATGAAGTTTATCAAACTTTAGCCATTGCTCTTAGATGTTACTAACAGATGCTATCAAGCCACTTTATGTGGATAAACATGATGAAGGTTGATGTACGAATTCCAAGTGGTGACCGTCAGAGGAAAATGTAACTGAGAGGATAAAACCTTTTTGCTAAGCTCAATATATAAAATAAGATCCTACAGGTCATTATTATATGTAAATAACACACTAATAAGACAAGGAGATAATTCCATCATATCAATTCATAACAGCAGAAGAGAAGATATAGGCAGCAAGATGGGAGAACATCCACTGGAGGAAAAAATGTTGAAGAATTTAGCATTTGACAGAGGTAAAAAGTGGTCAATTTCATTTTTAAAATACGGTGATATCACTGCAAATGCCAAAGAGTAATAACCAAGATATGTCATCTATGGAACCGTTAGCCCCATTTCTTTTCATATTGTTTTTAAAGAAAAAAGAACGATCAACATCAGATACCGTGGAGCCTCCCAAAAGTCAGTTTATAAAATTTCACTTGTACAATGGTAGCCAAGGATTAAAGAAAACTTTGACAAAGATTATGCAACTCTTCTCAAAGCTATGAAATATCTGGATAGCTTTAGCTTTCCACGAAAAGATATTCATCGACCCACTCATTTAAAATTCCAATTCGCATCATCAATTTAGAGCAATATTTCTCATCACAAAGCCCTAGTTCTTGCTTTCCAACAAAAATAATCACATTCCTCTCGACATTATGAATTGGTTTGTTAATGTCCACAACTTCCTTAAACCTATCACATCTTAATGAACAAACAACCTCACGGAACTCTCCACACTATTTTCATTTAGTGCACGGTTCTCCGCAAACGATTTTAGTAATCGGTACCTAGCATTCAACTCAAACTAAGAATGTGAGCCAGAATGCGAATACGATCAAAGCGAAGTGCTCACGTAATCTAAGAAAAGCCGTTATGGATTCTCCCATTACAATCGCAACAACAGAAACCTTCAGATACCTTGGTGAAACATTACGAGCAAAATATCGAAGATTCGACACCTGTAAAGCACTTTTCTATAGAGCAGACCAACGCGCCACTCGCGGTATGAGGTTTGTGATCAGTGCAGTCCTTACCGTATCTCAGGTCGACCATGAATCCAAAGGCGTGGCATCAGTGCATTGGAGACACCTCTCCTTTTCCTCGGGATTGAATTCAGTCGAAGGCCAAAACCCATTGTTGTTCCGAGAGGAGACAGAGGTTATCGGCGGGGGAGGGGGCTTCCTCCAGCCAGAAAGGGGACGACAACGGATGTACTACACAAGACAAGCGGGCTTTGAGGAGATCCTAATGATGGATTGGAGGGGTGAGGGTTCATCGGAGGATTGATTGCTTCAGAGGATTCGAGAAACGAGGTTTACAGGATTTCAAAGAGAGGGCTAGTGTTTTTAGAATCGACGGGCTGGACCATCCAGTTTTGGGTTAAATATCCAAATGCCCCTCCCAAAAGTATACAATTTCAAATAGACCCCTTCAAGTTTGGAATGAAGCTCTGATCTTCTCACTAGTTTGTGGAGCTGCAGTTCACACTATGGTCAAAGCTCCAACTTGTGGACTGGACAAACAATGGCTGTCCACCATCCATGTGATATTACCCAATACACGATAATACAGATCGAGAATTATCAACTTGGAGTTAAACTAGTAGTTCATTCACTAGGCTCCCAAATACGTGATCAAATGATCGAATCCCAGGTTGGAAGGATCGACGGAAATTTTCCCAGGGATCCCGGTTCAACCACAGACTAATCTTGATATGCATTTTGACTAGTCTAAGAATATTACATGGTGCAAAAAAAAAAGATCGAGGAATTTGTTTTTGGGATGTTACGTCATAATACATTCGATCCTCCTTCGTACCCACCCACCACCACTGGATCTCAAGACGAATACTTCACTGAAATTGTAAAAGGGTCATTACCGAAATTTATCTTTTTTATATACTATCTAATGGCAAAAAAACTACATAAAGAATAATTCGAGAAAATAATATAATTATATATCATCATATATCAGTCTAAACTTTTAAAGGATATTAAATTGAATATGGATTAACAAATCTTCTGTTAAATATGCATCAGATAATTAAAAATATGTGCAGCTACCTATGTTTTAAGGAACCATGTGATGACGATCTACCTTTTGTCATGGACCATCTCTCGATTAATATTGCTTTCGAGTGCATAAATAATACAACTATGGCTTCAGCTTGTCTCTCTCTCTTTTAGCTTGGTCTTTTGCAATAGTATAGGCCTCTAAGTCCAGTCCAAAACGGGATTGCACATATTTTGGGTCTAAACTGGAGAATTTTCCTTTTTTTTCAAAGTTACAATGATCATGTTGTTGCACCTTTTGATATGCAAGACTTGCAAAGGTATCTTTTGTGTTCAGAAAGAGAAGTCTCGCTGCAGTCACTATTTCGGCAATGGTTATATAGCCATTGCAAGCATCGATCATTGTCGATTACTTGCTTGGAAGAAAACAACTCCTGAGCCGGTTTAGTTCAGTTGTAAGATTCGTTGAAGAGGTAGCTGGCATCAACATTATTGATGTTTCTTTTACTTCCTGGTAAAATGTGTGTCTAAACAATGGCTTTATGTTGCCTTTGTTCATTTAGTAACTAAAATCATTACCCACACTTTTCTAGTTAGGATTGAGAAGAGAGATTTGTGGCCTCTTGTTTGATGGTGTCACTTGTCCACCCTCTGTCCATGACAATGAACTATGGCTTTTCTTACTACATCATCTAATTCATATCAGGCCCTTCGGTTCCTATTGGCTAATGAAGTGCAAAGTGCTTCCATCCTTGCCTCCTTGGGCACTTTCTATTCAAGTAGTTTGTGTGACTTTACAGAATGGTATTTGAGGGTATGCATAAAAAAGTACCCATATTTTGAATGCTTATTCTTAAATGTGGCTCCAAGTATCAGCTATGTGGAATATTGTATGTGTGAGATATGCGTCGGGAGCATCGAAGTAGGGACGCTGAAATGGTATTCAAATGGAGGATTTGGAAAAGTCGAGATTTTTTCTAGTTCTCATTCCATCATCATCATCATCATCTTGCTCTATTCACCGCTCAAAGTAAACTTCACAATGGAAGGCTTGGAAAACCAGTGGTCCAATGCTTCGAGTGCAAATAGCTCTGCCAGGATCCTAGACTTGGTATAGCGATATCCAGTGCTGTCAAAATTTGTACCATGTAATTCAAAAGTAAAGAAAGATATGTTTATTAGCGAGAATACACAACTTTCGTGAAAAAAGTTACAAGTTTAACAACCATCCGAAAGTTACCAGACCCATAAGCCTCCATTGCGAGATTAAATCCAGCTCAGTTACCGAGCTGATTTCAAACAACACTTAACGTATAAAAACGTTTCGGTCATAAATCCTCCACAGTGTGCTCCAGTTTTTTTTTCTTTTCCCAAAGAATCCTTCCAAGGAAGTCAATCAAGTGGCCATTTATTTACTGATATTGCATTGCCGTGTGGGATCACCCTCACCTGCTAGGAAATATCCATTCTGCAAACCTCTTCTAGATTGGCCAAAAGAAAAGTAAACAGGGGACAGCCGTTTTGACCACGAATTATACAATCCCAATTGTGCGTTATTGAATAGAATTTTGTCCTGTTAAAAGAAAGAGGAGTCGGCGTCGAGACAAATGAAGTCAACCGCGTTTGTTTTTCCTGGATTGTCTTCATTTCACATCTTTCATCAGCTACGGCGACTGAAAGAGGTGTTGGGGCCTCACAGTCCAATGACTCCACTCCCAGTCAACTTTTCACTCTCTTTTCTCACAGTTTTTTCTTCTCCTTCCACATGATCATCTCTCATCTCACTGGATGAGTGCAGGCCCCCACCATTCCCCTATCCTGAAGTCCTGACAAACCCCACCACATTTTGCTTTCCTCTCTGATAGATAAGTACATGTGATTCGAGGTTGGAATATATGTTAACACAGATATCCCATCCCGTTCGGCAAACTGTTGAGCCAGATGTATTGTGGGTATCACCATGAACCTCATCTCAAAATATCAATTAATTCGATTCATGAATTAGTTCAATTGTTTGATCCTGCAATCTGTTTGAGCTTGTTGAGAGATTAACAATGGATTTGACGTATTCAAGAGCTGACTTGACAATTCCATTCTTGAGGGTAATGAATGCAAGATTTATTCATGTCGAGTGTTTCAATACTTCTTGTGTACAAAAAAATAAAGGGAAACAACATGTTATACTTCATGTAATAAACTGATTCTAACATCTAGAAATTTGGTTCTCTATAGGTAAAAGGGCACTGGTACAAGTACCCATTTTTTCTCTAAAGACACAGATGTTTGACGGCTGAAAGAACCTCAAAAACCTATCTTCAGAAGCATCCATGATTATTGGACCAACCTACTGATTGCAGTTGATAAAGGGAAACTCAAAACAAGAATAACAAGACGGGTTTAAGATTGGGATGCGGCATGTGCTGGAGGCATGAAATATGGGAGTTTAAGATTCATTGTTATGGCCAAACACATTAACTTGCCTATTCATAGGCTACATTAGGAGAATTAAATCTAAAAGGAAATATCGGTATACTTTTTTTTTTCTATTATTGACAAGATAATATCACTTACAGCTCAGATAACAAATTGACAGCAACTGTGCGGGAAAATTAATTGGAAGTTGACAAGGCTCTGCGGAGACGGAATGAATTGACGAGGGCAGAGTCGATCTTGGACACTGTAGTCTGTGGAAGCAGGAGCTGGAATAAAGAGCGACCAGCATCGATCCTAGGGAAGGTTTGATTTTGCAGGAGAAGATCAACATCTTTGCCTTGCATATATCCCATTTTTGCTCCTAAGTTGTCTCTGGCTACGATTCCCATCCCATGGGGCGTAGGCTGCTGCAAGTTTTTCTCCATGTTTCCGCTGGAAAAGTATTGTTCCGTAAATTCAAAATGAAAGACAAGTTACTGTGCCCATCAATCCGCCTCCGGTGCGTGTCAAATACCATATCAGGCACTGGTTAACGTTTGAAAGGCCTTCGGACATATTTTCACCCATGGAATTTCTTCCCTTCCTCTTAATTGCTATTGCATCATTAGCCGAGTCTAATTCATGCTTCTGCACCAGTGGTTTTGAGGAAGACCGGCACGGATCGTATTCCCCATTTTTTCTTCTCCTTGAGGTGGGGAAGCCGTGCAGGCCAAAAGATGGTACTCGTCTGATCGCACATGCTTCCTGTAGACAAATTCAATTATAAGTTATTACTAAAATATAGTGAAATGAATTATCTTTTAAAAGGAAACTCACTTTTTTTTTTAAAAAAAGGTAAAGATTCGTCATGTCGCGTGGAGGCTTCGGTGATGGTGAATCATTCTTATTTTGAAGGAGAGCGTTGAAGTTTGATGTATATATTTGTGATTTTAGATCATTTAACAAGGCACGTTCAAGAGTGGAAGTTTATCCATCTATTCACTCCACTCTCCTCTTATAAAATTTATCAATTGTCTTGCCGTGTGGGGCCTCCCCACTTGCCAGGAAATTTATGCTTGGAGCGTAAAAGTGGGTGGGTGACAGAAGAAAACTACATTCCAATCCTTCTTCGTCAACTGCTCTAATCGAACATACGCTCCTCCGGTTGATCTCAGATTCGAAATTTCAGAAAATTAACTGAAATGGAGGCTGCCAGTAGTTCTCGTTCATCTGTTCCTGTTGGTCATAAGAGGAAAAGGAGTCAAGAATCTACATCTACTACAAATGATGCGGTGTCTCAGAGCACCAGTATTCCCAGCTCAAGCTCTTCCTCCATCAGTGACCAGCTGGGATATGAATACGACGTCTTCCTGAGCTTCCGTGGAGAAGACACTCGCAAGGGATTTGCTGATAGCCTCTACAATCGCCTTAAAGGTGCCGGAATCTGTGTCTTTAGGGACAATGAGGAGCTTCATGTCGGCGAGGAAATCGGCCCCGAGCTTTTCCATGCGATTGAGCACTCCAATATATCCCTACCCATCTTCTCTAAGGATTATGCCTCTAGTAAGTGGTGCCTCAAGGAGTTTGCTTTCATGATGGGCTGCAGGGAGGCAAGGAAGCAGACTGTGCTTCCCGTCTTCTACGACGTCACACCCAATGAAGTCCAACACCAGACCGGGAATTATGCCGCATCCTTCGAAAAGCATGCGAAAGAGCAAGATACAGAGACTGTCAAGAAGTGGAGGAAGGCTCTTGCTGAGGCTGGATCTTTGAAGGGTTGGGAACTGAAGAATGACACCGACGGGTAGTATTCCACTCTCTCTCTCTCTCTATTATATGTAATGTCTAAATCACTCATTCAGCAAATCACTAGAATAGTTTCCGATTTTTTTTTATATAAAAATTATGGTTATCCAACTCCTAGGATATTTTTGAAGCCATCTTACGGCTGCTTTAGGTTGAAAAATTGTTAATAATTGTAAACATTACGTGGAGACAAAACTTACGGTTGGGTATGATCGCACTTGGTAATCTTGTGATTAACCTAGTGATTCAATTTTGAAATTAAAAAATAAATCATCTATAGTTGCAAGTCTCGCATTCTTGAAAGTGGAGATAAATCATGACATGTTTGTATCTGCATTTGTTGAAATAAGCAACATGTAATAAATTTCATATTTTGGTCTCGAATAGTCTCACAATTTGATAGTTCTAATAGTGGGAAGTAAACAGTTCGATCTACTAACTTGAGAAAAGATATGGCTGGCAATGGCAAATAATGTACTATTGCTCATTTCACGTTGCTGCCAATTATATTCCTTTATCTTTGTCCCTAAAATATACTCATTTATCTGTTTCCCAATTGCATATCATCTATTAATTACCTTAGTAGCATGACAGTAATTTTTTTTTCCTCACAGATACCAAGGAAAATTGATAGAGAAGGTAGTCACAGAGGTCTCGAAGATATTGAAAATGGCTGATCTTTGCGTCGGCAACAACTTAGTGGGGATCGACAGACACGTAGTAACAGTCATGGAAATGCTAGACGTAGAAGCATCAGATGCAAGGTTTATTGGGATATGGGGTATGGGTGGCATTGGAAAGACGACTCTCGCTAAGTTCATCTACAACCAGATCTTGAATGGTTTTGATAGTTGTAGCTTCCTTCAAGATGTTCGAGAAACATCTGGACGCAGCGGTCTTACACAATTGCAAAGTCAACTCATTGCTGATCTGTTGAGGTGCCCCCGGCAGGAGATCGCTACCGAGGATAGCGGGATAAATAAACTCAAGCGTAGGTTTCGTGAGAAGAAGGTCCTCCTTCTTCTCGATGATGTTGATCACGTTGATCAGCTCAACAAACTGGCCGCAGAGGCCGGTTGGGTCGGGCGAGGGAGTCGAATCATCATCACCACTAGAAATAAGGATGTCTTAAAAGCAGCTCGAAAGCAACACATCTATGAAGTCCCGGAAATGGATGCTGCTCAGGCTCTGCAGCTATTCTGCAAGCATGCGCTGGGGAGAGACACTCCCACGGATGAAGATAGAGCTCTATCAGAAAAGATCGTGAAGACAGCTGGAGGTCTACCTTTAACCCTTGAAGTTGTCGGCTCCTTTTTGCATGGAAAAAGTGAGGATGTGTGGACAGCAACATCGAAAAGGTTGACGAAAGTGCCGAATAAGGATGTCCAAGACAAACTCAGGATTAGCTACGACTCATTAGACCGACATCAGAAGCAACTGTTTTTAGATATCACATGCCTCTTTATCGGAGATGATAAGAGCATAGTAACCTATATTTTGGGAGTTCTCTATGACTGTCCCCTAGAAGCTGACATTGAAGTCCTCAAGCAACTGTCTCTCATCAAAATCGAAGAGGATAACAGGCTTTGGATGCACGATCAGCTTCGGGACCTAGGCAGAGAAATCGATCGACAAGAAAATCCTACAGGACAAGGGAAGAGCAGAAGGTTGCGGGGCAAGGAAGCACTTGATGTGCTGGAGAACTATCAGGTATAAATGATCATATGCATAAAGCTATGCAACATTTTGGAATCTATATAATCATGTGTGTTGAGGAGGATCAGAACCTCCCTCCGACACCAATGTCAGAAACCAGAAACCAGCCAGAACCGATCACATAAAAATTGTATAATTTCTTTTCTTACATGGAAAGTAATTAAACCAGACACCACCAAGAACTTAACTTCTTTTTTTATTTCGATTACAAGCTTTAACATTTACTATGTGACCGCAACACATAGCATACTGTATCTCCTATTTCAACTTCTTGACACCTCACGCACTTTCACCCACTAACTCCCCCGGCTCATACCGCTTTCTCCAAATCACTCTTTGACTCACGCACCGCACCCACACATACAAGCACTAAATCTAAGATAACTATTTCATAAACTTTTAAAATATTAATTAATTTAAACAAAAAACAAAAAAAAACTTATTCATCAGAATTAATTCAATTCTTCCCCCAATTCACTTACGAGAGAAATAAAACAGAGTGGCGTGGTCACGACCATGCATACAGACACTTACAGCTACGATCGTATAACATAAATGACACCGATTACCTTGGTAGCTCCGGATTATATCATTATTTGAATGATAAAAATATATATATATTAAATTCTCAAAAATGAAGACTGATGTATTATTTTTTACATGTTGCAGGGATCCAAATGTGTAGAAGCCCTCCGTCTGGATTATTATGGTGGAGTGCACCTTACACCCGAGCATTTCAGAGAGTTGTCGAATTTGAGATTCCTCCAACTGAACTATGCTAAGCTTGTTGGAAATTTCGATCACCTTCTACCCGAGCTCAGATACCTTCGGTGGAATGTTAATCCATTATGCTCTGCAGCAATAAATATGTATCTGAAGAACCTAATCATTCTTGACCTGTCACGTAGCAAAGTCATGCATGATTGGAATCTTTGGAACTCAATCCAGGTGCCACCCTGCTTGCTTATAATATTTGTACTTTCAGCCGTCTTATAATCATTTAAAGCATGTAGGATGACACTATTGGTACTTACATATCTCAGTTGCTCTGCAGAAGACGACGAGGAGGCTGAGATTTCTTGACCTCAGTAACTGTTGGGAACTGACAAGAACTCCCGATTTGTCTACCTTTCCCTATCTGGAGAGGCTAAATCTAGAAAATTGTTTTAGCCTGGAGGAGATTCACCCATCCATTGGAAAGCTCAAGAGCCTCGCCATCCTAAATATGAGCGGATGTCGTTCAATCAAGGAGCTGCCAGAGCTAGTGGGGTGTAAGGACACCCTGCTTGAACTTCATGTTGATGGAACTAGCTTAAAAGTGTTGAAACTTGGAGGTTTGAAGGAGCTTAAAAGGATGAGCGCCAGAAACTGCCCGCAGCTTGAACGGTTGCTGAATCTTTCAAGCTTGAGACGATTGACATATCTGGTTGCAAATAACTGTGAGAAGTTACAAGGGCTTGATGGACTTGATAAATTGGAATCACTATGTCGGTTGCAGATTGGTAAATGTAAATTAATTCAAAAGCTCCCCAATATGTCGAACTTGAAGTCTTTGGAGTTTTTGCATGCTGATGGTTGTGAGAGGTTGGAAGGACTTGAGGGTCTTGAAGGTTTGGAAGTTCTGACAGAACTTCGCATTTCAGGATGTAAATCAATTGATAGGTTGCCAGATCTTTCAAAATTGAAATTGCTTCGACACCTCCTTGCCCACAATTGCGAGAAGTTACTAGGACTTGAAGGCCTTGATAAATTGGAGGCATTGGGAGAGTTACATATTGGGGGATGTAAATTAATTGAATGGTTGCCAGATCTTTCGAACTTGAAATCGCTTGAGCATCTCTATGCCCAAAATTTCAAGAAGTTGCGAGGACTCGAAGGCCTTGATAATCTGGAGGAGTTGGTAGAGCTAGTTATTGATGGTTGTGAATCAATCAGAAAGTTGCCAGATCTTTCAAACTTGAAATTGCTTGGGCGTCTCTATGCCAAAGACTGCAAGAAGTTACAAGGACTCGAAGGCCTTGATAAACTGGAGGGGGTGAGAGAGTTAGTTATTGATGGATGCAAATCAATTGAAAGGTTGCCGGATCTTTCGAACTTGAAATCACTTGTACGTCTTGATGCCAAAAACTGTAAGAAGTTACAAGGACTCAAAGGCCTAGATAAACTGAAGATGCTAAACAGTATAAATATTGATGGATATAAATCCATTGAAAGGTTGCCAGATCTTTCAAACTTAAAATCACTTAGGCGTCTCTATGCCCAAAATTGCGAGAAGTTGCAAGGACTTGAAGGACTTGATAAATTGGAGAAGTTGGAATGGTTGGTTATTTGTGGATGTAAATCAATCGAAAGGTTGCCGAATCTTTCGAAATTGAAATCACTTGGGCATCTCTATACTCAAAATTGTGAGAAGTTGCAAGGACTCGAAGGCCTTGATAAATCGGAGAAGTTGCAATGGTTAGTTATTGAGGGATGTAAATCAATCGAATGTTTGCCGGATCTTTCAAATTTGAAATTGCTCAGGCATCTCAATGCCAAAAATTGTGAGAAGTTACAGGGACTCAAAGGGCTTGATCAATTACATGAATTGGAGATTTTAAATATTAGTGGATGCAGGTCAATTGAAAAGTTGCCCAGTCTAGAATGCATGTATACGGGAACCTTTGAATATGAAGGTTGTGAGAAGTTGCATTTGCCGGAAGAACTGGAAGGTTTCGCCAGGTTGGTATGGAGATGAAGTGGATTAATTTCTCGGCAGATGAAATTGACAAGGTGCAGGAACTCGACCGGCTCGACAAGATCAGATCAATTCGTTTGATCATGAGAAGGTACGGTAAGATACTAATGCCTCTCGAACGCTGGTTATGAGGTGATTAATTAATGTAGCTTGTGGCTTTTTACATGTTATTTGATCTTATGATCGTCGTCCGACATATAAATAAATACATATATATATATATATATATACACACGCGAGAGGAATTGGATGCTGCTTGCTAGTCATTTACACACATATGTTCCATCTATTCGTGCGACTTTGTTATGTTCGGTTCTGTGGCTAAAAGAGTGGCTTTTCAATTGTCGAAGTAATCTCGCTTTCTTTATCTTGTTCTTATAAAGTACTCAAAGATCTATATCTACAGGTGGCATATTCAAGCGCCGCAAAATATGAGCCTATTCTTCATATTTCTGGGGTCTTAATTTATCCCCATCTCTGCTGTGTTGCCTCTTCAGAAAATGGGCAGTCATAAGATTTTGTTGAACCAAGAAAGTTCAACCATGCAAACGTTTTCACATTATTTTAAAATCTAAAAAAAAATTGTTAAGCCTCTAAAGGAATTTTCACTCTTCAACTGAAAAGTAAAATGATTCATCGTAATTAATTTTTTTGACAAGATTATGATCTCTCTTTTGTGCGATCAAAACCACTGGATTCTTCATGTGTAGTATGAGATATTGTTTGAATGGAGCAGGGATTCAACTCTATGGAAGCCATCTGATTGGAAAATCGTATTGGATTGGATGACTGTTATTTCACGCCTGAGCAGTTCAGAGAGCTTTTAGTTTTGCGATTTCTCCAACTGGACCGTGCTAATCTTGCTGGAAACTTCGAGCATCTTCTACCAGAGCTCGGACGGCTTCGGTGGAAAGTATCTCAATTCAAATGCACAGCAAGAAATCTGAGTCTAAAGAACCTACTCATTCTTGATATGTCATATAGCCTAGTCACGCATGATTGGAATCCCAGGAACTTAATTGATCAGGTACTGCCCTGCTTTACAAAATTGTAATGTTGCCTTGCCTATGATCATTAATTAAGCACAAGTTGGATGACGTCGTTTGGGTACTTAACAAATATCTAAAGTGCTATGCAGATGATGGCAAGTCAGGTGAAATTCCTTGACCTCAGCTACTGCAAGGAACTAACAACTCCTGATTTCCATGCATTTCGCAATTTGGAGAGGTTGATTCTACGAGACTGTGGAAGCCTTGAGGTGATTGACCAGTCCATAAGCAAGCTGATGCATCTCAGTTTCCTGAATGTGGAACGCTGTCGTTACATCAAGGAGCTGCCAGAGCAAATGGGTTGTAAGGAAACGTTGCTTGAACTTGTCATTGATGGGACTCACATAAGAGAGTTGCCTAACTTGGAAGGTATAAAGCAGCTCAAAAATCCTGAGTGCCCGAAATTGTGAATATATGACTAAGATTCCGAGTTCAGTGGGCCAATTAACTTCTCTCGCTCATCTCGCACTCAATCAATCTGAAATCCATGAACTTCCAGAGTCATTGGATCGTTACTCACACTTCAGCAACTCACATTGGCAGGCACTACAGTAAAAGAGCTACCACAATCTTTTGGGGAGTTGAAGTCAATGGTTGAATTGAATTTAGCCCAACCCAGGGTAGAGATATTACCCAATTCCATGGCGAATCTCATTAATCTGGAAGTGCTTACAGTTGAGCGTAGTGCAGTCCGCTGCTCACTGGCTGCTCCTCGACAGTTGCAGAAACTTAGACATATAGACGCTTCAGAGTGCCTATCCTCTTCAAAGGTCCTGTTGTTGTGGGTTCTTCTTTGGTAGCATTCTCTCAGATTGGAAGAAGAATGATTAAGATTGTCCTTGAAAAGGAAATCTGTGCCGCAACCCAAACTCACAATTGCTTGTTGGGAATAGTTTTACGAATTTACTTTTGCATCATCATATGCATGCGTTTGCTTTAAGTCATGTCTAGAATCCAGCTCTATGTTGTCTANTCTCAGATTGGAAGAAGAATGATTAAGATTGTCCTTGAAAAGGAAATCTGTGCCGCAACCCAAACTCACAATTGCTTGTTGGGAATAGTTTTACGAATTTACTTTTGCATCATCATATGCATGCGTTTGCTTTAAGTCATGTCTAGAATCCAGCTCTATGTTGTCTATGTTCATCTTTAATAGCATTAGCTCTATCTCTCTTGATGAGATGGCTGTTGAGAACTTTGTGGCCTCTGTGATGGTGAGACTGGACTGGGCTCATGAAAGTTTGAGATGCTTGTCTTTCTTGAAATTGATATATGTTGCAGTTGACTAATTGCTCTTTGGTCTGCAAATGATTGTCGTTGGGATTTCCACCTCCTTTCGATTAAGAATTTTGAACTCTTATAGTTAGTGTCTTAATATATGTTGGAGTCGGGATAATAATGACGATGAAAGTGGAATTTTTATTTGGTTTTCCAATGTGGTTGGATTCCTGTCTTTCCTTAAGATTTTTATTATTGTTATTATTATTTTGGGAAAACATTATGTGCATTAGCACAATTTATAAGATCAAAGTTGACCATCTCCCTTCCCATGCACTGTCATATGCAAGTCTTTGGGGATTGTGAGAAGATACAATCACTCGAAGGCCTTGATGAATTGGGTGCATCCAAAGAGCTCTCCTCCTTTCCAGGTTGTACGATCAGTACATTCTCATCTGGGCTCATGCTACTGAAAGGGTTAGCCCTCTCTACCAGAGGCTGGCGTAGATTGTGACAATTCCGGGAGTATCGGTGAGGATGGAGAAAAAGGGCTTTACTGTGGTGAGAAAAGGTTAAGAAGTTTGCTGAACCACTTCTACTTGTTTAGCCAAAGTCCGATTAGTTATCTCAATACCTTACATAAATATATATTTTTTCCTTGTATGTACCGTTTACAATGTAGAACTCACTCATGCACCTACGCAATTGAACGTTTCTTGAAGATTTCTATTCAATAATTTCCTCCCGATGTTTCCTTTCTACTGTTTCCTTACAAGTCTGTTCTGTTTGGCCTCTGATTCCTTTCTGCAAATTTTTTTTTTGTGGCTCGTGTAGATATTGAATATTCTAAGTCAGTTCTGTTTGTTCTAGCATGTGATTCATATAGGTTTGAAATGAAAGATATCATGCATGATATGCTCTGACCAAGTTTCTCACTTACTACTTGAAGCAAAGGGTCCTAGACTGCTTCTAGGATCGAAATCAATCAGCAGCGCACAGCCACACCGTCCCCAACATTATAACATGCATCCAGGAGAATTGCCTCGCCGATTCAATGGTAGGCCCCCGACTTGTGCAAAATCAATGCCGACTTCTCTTATAAATGTAAAACAGAGTATTTCTCTCCCCACCACCTTTTGGCTCAAAATGACATACTTGTTGCACATTTTTTATATTCCAAGCTCACGAATGTAAAGTCCAATAGAAGGGAATGGGTCTTCTTCTATGTTCGGAAAGAGAAGTACCATTGCAGCAACCTTTCTAAGAGGACTGTTCCAAATGTCGATTACTAGAAAATCTAGTAAACCCAAGGATGTAAGGAGTGAATTCACAAGCAATGTGATAGGCAGTGAGAACATACTTACCTTCTACAAGCAATGCCATCCTAAGAGGATCAAGACCGAGTGAATCCTGCATGAATATTATCTAAATGCTTCTTGCCTTGGCTACAACATAAAGGAGGTCCGTAATTCTACTCACCCATGTTTAATTTGTGCTTGAGCTCGGCCCAAATTATTTTTATTCTATATAATAACCCATCACAATCCAACTATACTTTCTGTTTGAATTTATCCAGATGCCATTCGTGGTGTGCCGCCTGTATATATCCACAAGCATGTCAATCGGTTGCATTGGAGACACCTCTCCTTTTCGTTGGGATAGCATTCGATCGGAGGCAAAGATTGAATTATTGTTGTTCCAAGAGGAGATAGGGATTATCGGCCGGTGATGGGGCTTCATACAGCCGGAAAAGCGACGCCTGTGGCTGTACCGCAAAAGCCAAGCGGCCTTTGGGGAGATCCTAATAACGGATTGGAGGGGTGAGGTTTCGTCGGAGGATTGATCGCATTGGAGGATTCGAGAAACGAGGTTTACAGGATTTCAAAAAGAGGGTTAGTCTGAGAATTATTATTAATATTATTTTTATTATTATTGGGATGTCACATCATAATACATTTGACCCTCCTCCATACCCAAGACTGGATCTCGAGACGAAATGATTCACCGAAATTGTAAAAGGGTGTTACCGAAACTTATCCTTTTATATAATATTAGACAAAAAAAAAATTACAAAACTAATATTTTGAGAAAATAAGATAATTATACGGTTTAAATTTTTAAGAGATATTAAGTTGAATGAGAATTCAAAAAATTTGTTGTAAATATGGGTTGAATAATTAAAAATATGTACAACCGTTTATGTTTCGAGGATCCATGTGATGACGATCTACCTTTTGTCGTGGATCAGCTCTCGATTAATACTGCTTTTGAGTGCATATATAATACAACTATGGCTTCAACCTGTCTCTTTCTTTTCTAACTTAGGTCTTTTGTTATAATATAGGCCTCTAAGACCAGTCCAAAACAAGAGATAAAATAAGGGAGGGGTAATCGACGATAATGGAGCATCGTTTACGATTCAGAATAAGCTCTTAATCCCAACTCAAGGACGAGTCCCCGTCACTTCATATGTCATTTTAAAGTCATTCTCTAATGTGGAATGTTTGATAATAGGAGAATACAAGGAGTTCGATAATGATAATCAAATTCAAAATTTTTTGACCGTAAAAATAAAGAGAATATCAATATACTCGTAAAGAAAATTTAATTAAGTAATTTTTCAGATAGCCTATGACATAGATATGGGCAGCGAGCCTTTAACATTTGAAAGGTCTTCTGAGATATTTTCACCCATAAAATTTCTTCCCTTCCTCTTAATTGTTATTATATCATTACCCGAGTCTAATCCGTGCTTCTGCACCAGTTATTTCTCAGGGAAGACCGGCGTGGATCGCATTCCCCGTTTTTCTGGTTGCTATCTTTGACTGTTTTTCTGAGTTAAAATTGTAAAAGAAGACGCGTGCATTTTTCTTCAAAACGTGTTTTAGTTGGGAAAGTTATTTTGAGAGACTGCAACGGAAAGAATAAACAAGTTCATTGCAACTTCCAGAAGCACACGGAAATACGGGATGCTGGTTTCTGGTTGGAGTGAAGGATCCGCAATGCATCCCCACTCTGCATCCAATTATGCGGTCTCTCAGGGCACCAGTATACACATTTTTACGTATAGCCCGTCATATGTGAACGAAAGCCATTCACCGGGACAACCACCAGTAAAGCCAGCGATTCCACGAGAAACCAACAGAAACAATATCCTAGGTGTATACCAAGATGCCCTTGATCTTCTGAAGGACGGAAATGTATATGGGTCTCCGGGACAGATATAATAGACTCGTCCGTATATGACATCTGTAAATGGGGTATCCGTGAAGATGGAGTTGGCTTGAGCACATATAGTACTTTTGATGTCAACAGCAACAGTGTTCATCAACTGCTGCAACCGAAAATACTCCCCAGTTGTTCTCTCATTCGAGCTTGCAAAAATTCTAGGAGAAGACACGGAAATGGGGACCGACTGCAGTCCTCACCTTTCTATTTCTTGGATTTACTTGTTATACGGAAAAGGAATATTTCGAATACCAAATAGATAAAAATGATTATGATGTTAAGACATTGTTTATATCTTAGTAGGTCTTGTGTTGTTTTTGACCATCCCTTACTTGAAAAATAATTGAGTAGACTAGAAGCCACTATATATGCAAAGTGGGGTACAATAAGGGAAATCTGAACGTGTTGAAAATGTTCAGAAGTAGTAGCCGGCAAGATATAAAATGGCTTGGTGGGACGAAAGGAGATAGTGATCATGCAATGATTGCTACGCTTGTAGGACATAAAAGAAACTAAGATTAAAAAATGTGATGATGGTTGTTCAGATGAGATATAAAAAGAGTATTGATTGCTTTGCCAACTCTACATAGAACCTATGTCAAAGACTTTGGTGGTGGTGGTGCAAAGGGGCATTCAGATTGGATGTATTTATTGATAATTTTAGATATTACAAAATATATTCAATAATTATCATATAAGTAACTAATCTCTAGATCATTTAATAAAATGTGTTCAGATTTGAAATAGTATCCATCTATTCACTCTACTCTCCTTACATAAAATTTATCAACTGTCTCGCCATGAGGGTCCTCCCCACACTTACCTGGAAATTTAATTTAAAGTAAAACGCGTCTAGTTTTTCTTCATTTGGAACATAAAAGAGGCCGAGCGACAGAAGAAAACTACATTCCAATCCTTCTTCGTCAACTGTTGCAATCGAACGTACTCTTCTGTTAATCTCTGATTCGAAATTTCAGAAAAAC
>CXYZ01004574.1:28454-45305 GCA_900006705.1 Sonneratia caseolaris | reverse complement strand
TCCACAATGAGGTCAATATACACACTTATATACATATGCATCAGTAACTTATCATTACCTATCATATTCAAGGAAAAATATCCTCTTATGAACTAAGGATAACTTCTAAGGATTGAAAGGGCATAGGGGCTGTTCTACCGATTGATCTAAAGAGAGGGGTTACTCCTTTGCATCTCACCCTGTGGTGATTTCCTTCTCCCCTCACCAACGTCTACTCCCAGCAACACAGAAAAACAGCGAGCCCTTAGCAGAAACGAAACAAGCCGCACTAGTAGCACACACTCCACTCTCGGCTGACATCAACTCAAGCCCTAACAGCTAAAGAACTCAAACGCCCAGCAACAACACATCATTTGTAGCCACAGCGATCTCCAGATAACAACTCAACAACAACCTAAGGAGTGGCCTGAGTAAACGAGATCCTTACCTCGAACGTCCGCAGTTGACAGTAGGGCAGTGGAGCCTAGAAACCGAGTCTTAGTTCGCAGAAGATCTCCTCCTCTAGGGCTCGATTTGCTCCCACAATAGGCAGATGAAGAAGGAGACTGATTGGGGAAATCAGAAACCTTCCAGCCCTAATTTTTCCTCTCCTCTCTCGCGCGGCAGGGGGAAAACGACGAGAAGAACGATGAAGGGAGGAGGAAAGAAAAGAAAAGCGAGCCAGGGGTAGATGGGCCAAGCTAAGGGGGTGGGCTCTCCTTGGGCCCAAGTCCATGGGCTCACATATTTCATAGATTTTTAAAATATTTAAAAATAGAAGTAATATAATATATCATAATTAAATAAAAAATTACTCATCGGAATTAATTCTTTCAAATAAAACGGAGTCGCTTGGTAACAACCGTGCATACACTTACAACTACAATTGTATAACATATGACGCTGATGAACTCAGTATACATGATATCATTATTTGAATGATAAACGATACCAAGTTCTCGAAATTAAAGACTGATGTATCATTTTTACACGGTGTAGGGATCCATTAGTATAGAGGCTATCCGTCTGGATTATTACAGTGGAGTGCAACTTACACTCGGGCATTTCAGAGAGCTGTCAAATTTGAGATTCCTCCAGCTAAACTATGCCGATCTTGTTGGAAATTTTGAGCATCTTCTTCCAGAGCTCAGATACCTCCGGTGGATTGTTGATCCATCCGGCTCCACAGCAACAAATATGGATCTGAAGAACCTAATCATCCTTGATGTGTCATTTAGCCAGGTCACGCATGATTGGAATCTTTGGAACTCAATCCAGGTGCCACCTTGATTGCTTATAATATTTGTACTCTCGCCCGTCTTATAATCATTTAAAGCGAGTAGGATGATACTATTGGTACTTACATATCTCAGTTGCTCTGCAGAAGACGGCAACGAAGCTGAAAGTTCTTGACCTTAGTAACTGTCCTGAACTAACAAGAACTCCCGATTTTTCAACCTTCCACTATCTGGAGAGGCTAAATCTAGAATATTCTTTTAGGCTGGAGGAGATTCACCCATCCATTGGGAAGCTCAAGAATCTTGCCTTCCTAAACATGGATGGATGTTCCTTAATCGAGGAGCTGCCAGAGCTAGTGGGGTGTAAGGACACCCTGCTTGAACTTCATGTTGATGAAACTAGCTTGAAAGTGTTGAAACTTGGAGGTTTGAAGGAGCTTAAAAGGATGAGCGCCATAAGTTGTTGGGAACTTGAAAGGTTGCTGAATCTTTCAAGTTTGAGACGATTGACATATCTAGTTGCTGATTATTGTAACAAGTTACAAGGGCTTGATGGACTTGATAAATTGGAACGCTTTGTTGGTTGGAGATTGTTGGATGTAAATTAGTTCAAAAGCTCCCAAATATGTTGAACTTCAAGTCTTTGGAGTTCTTGCGTGCTGATGGCTGTGAGAAGTTGGAAGGACTTGAGGGTCTTGAAGGTTTGAAAGTAATGACAGGACTTAGCATTTCAGGATGTAAAGCAATTGAAAGATTGCCGGATCTTTCAAACTTGAAATTGCTTCAATGCCTCCTTGCCCGCAATTGTGAGAAGTTACTAGGACTTGAAGGCCTTGATAAATTGGGGGCATTGAGACGATTGGATATTGGGGGGTGTAAATCAATTGAAAGGTTGCCGGATCTTTCAAATTTGAAATCTCTTAAGCATCTCTATGCTCAAAATTGCGATGAGTTGCAAGGACTTGAAGGCCTTGACAAATTGGAGGAGTTAGAAGAGTTATGTATCAACGGATGCAAGTCGATCGAATGGTTGCCACATCTTTCGAATTTGAAATCGCTTGGGTGTCTCTATGCCAGAAATTGTGATAAGTTGCGAGGACTCAAAGGCCTTGATAAACTGGAGGCGTTGAGAGAGTTAGATATTGAGGGATGTAAATCAATAGAAAGGTTGCCGGATCTTTCGAGCCTCAAATCACTTGTGAGTCTCCATGCCCGAGATTGCAAGAAGTTACAAGGACTCAAAGGCCTTGATAAATTACATGAATTGGAGATTTTAAATATTAGTAGATGCAAGTCAACTGAAAAGTTGCCCGGTCTTGGACATATGTAAGAGGGACCCTTTGAATATGAAGGTTGTTAGAAGTTGCAGTTGCCGGAAGATCTGAAAGGTTTCTACAGGCTGGCCTGAAGATGAACTCGGAAGGATGAAATTGACAAGGTGCAGGGACTCGATGAGCTCGACAAAATCAGATCAATATGTGTGATCATGAGAAGGTACGATAAGATACTAATGCCTCTCGGACACTTGTTATGAGGTGATTAACGAATGTAACTTGTGGCTTTTACATATTATTTGATCTTATGATCATCGTTGACGTATAAATATATATTATACACGAGAGGGAATTGGATGTTGCTTGCTAGTCATTTACACATGTATATGTTCCATCTATTCATGCGATTTTGTCATGTGGGGGCCTCCCCGGCATGCTATCTGACTTAAAATGTCACAAGAAGACGAGTCCATTTTTCATCAAAACGTGTTTTTGATAGGAAAGTCCTTTTGAGAGAGAGGCTGAAAGGAAATGAACAAGCGACTTCATTATTTCAACTTTCAGAGGCACACGTAAATAGGGGATGCTGGTTTATGCTCGGAGTGAAGGATCTGCAGCTGCATCCCTACTCCACTTCCAATTATGCCGTCCCTCCTCAGGGCAGCAGTATATACATATTTATGTATACCACGTCATATGTGAGTGAAAGCTCACCGGAACAATCACCGGCAAAGATAACCTGGCGATTCCACGAGAAAACAACTGAATCAATCTCCTAGGTATATACCAAGATGATCCTCTGTCTTATGAAGCACAGAAATGTACATGGGTTTCCGGGGCAGATATATTTATCGATAGTTTTAGATATTATGAGATACATTTATAAATTAGCATATAGACAATTAATCTCTGAATCATTTAATAAAAAACATTCAGATTTGTAGTATCCATCTGTTCACTCTACTCTCCTGATTTTTCTTCGGATGGTATTTTAGTTTGGAACATAAATGAGGCCGAGTGACAGAAAAAAACCACTCTCCCGTTGATCTCTGATTCGAGCTTTCAGAAAATTAACTGATGGCAATTCTAGTTCTTCTGTTTCTGTTGGTCAGAAAAGAAACGGAGTGAAGAATCTGCATCAGCGATAACTTAGTAGGAATCGACCATAATGTAAAAGCAGTCATGGGAATGCTAGCCACTGACTCCCCCGATGTAAGGTTTGTTGGGATTTGGGGGATGGGTGGCATTGAAAAGACAACTCTTGCGAAGTTCATCCATAGTATAGTAAGATCTCGGATTATTTTTACAGTCCTAGTTTCCTTCAAGACATTCCAGAAACGTGGGCACGCAGTCACACAGGTCTTCATGAACAATGGCAGAGTCAACTCATTGCTGACCTACTGAGGTGTGACAGCTGAGACTTCACTACTGTTGATGAAGGAACATTGATACTCAAGCATAGGTTTCGTGAGATGAAAGTCCTCATTCTTCTCAATGATGTCAATCATGTTGATCCGCTCAATGCACTGCCTCGCCGTGTGGGGTCTCCCTCACTTGCCATGAAATATCTGCTGGTTTCGACTATTCCTATTCCAATAAATAAGCAAGCGGTCCCAGTCAAGCATGTTGATTTTTGTCGATGAGGACAAACAATGTAAAACGCGATCATTTCATTGTCTACGAATTTGTAGACGAGTGACAAATTGCGGTCAAAGGGAAGTCGTTCGGAGATAAGATGCTTGAAGATGGGGGTCAATGCAAGCCTTCCTTACAACGAGCGGCTCTTATCAGTCAGAGGATGCGAGGATTTTCCTTGAAGATGGCGGTTTGGTTGAGTACGGCGCCCAATAGGATGAGCTATTTCATGCAGGAGATTACAGCTAAATCGTAACAATTAGTGACTTGGGGTGTCGAGGGAAGATCAAGATTAATTTATGCTTTCTTTTTAGGTGAGGGGAAGAATTGGTTAATCCAATTGCTTCGTCAGTGGACCTCCAAATTATTATTTATTGATTTTTTTATTGGGTTTCCAGCTGTTAATAGTAGACTAGCACGTCCTCAGTGCACCCGTTCTCGGACGAAGGCTTCCCATCGTGGCAACTGTAATTCAGATTCAGCTGGGAAGATTCACTCTTCGTCGTCCATCGCGTTTGGCTGTATCTGATGATTGAGAACCAGAGGAAAGAAGAAAATTCATCCCAGCATCCATCCAACCGATGATGAGTTTCTCACTTACTACTTGAAGTAGAGGCGCCTGAACTACTTCTAGGATCAACNATTCATCCCAGCATCCATCCAACCGATGATGAGCTTCTCACTTACTACTTGAAGCAGAGGCGCCTGAACTACTTCTAGGATCAAAATCGATTGGCAGTACATTGCCACACTGTCCTCGACATTGATCTCTATAGCATGCATCCCAGAGAACTGTCTCGCAAATTCAAGAGTACTCCCCGACTTGTGCAACTTCTCTTATAGAAGTATAAAGCAGAGTATTTCTTTCCCCACCACCTTTCAGCTCAAAATGACAAGTTTGTTGCACATTTTTTTTTATGTTGAGGGCTCACGAATAAGTAATCCAATCGAAGGGAATGGGTCTTGTTCTGTGTCTAGAAAGAGAAGTACCATAATAGTAGCCGTTCCGAGAGGACTATTCGGAACATCGATTACTGGAAAATCACCAGTAAGCCAAAGGATTCAAGGAGCAAATCCAAAGGCAATGTGATCGGCAGTAAGAGTATATTGACCTTCTACGAGCAATGCCATCCGAAGGGGATCAAGACTGACTGAATTCTACATGAATATCACCTAAGTGCTTCTTGCCTCGGCTACAACATAAAGGAGGATTGTAATTCAACTCACCCATGTTTGATTTGTGCTTGAGCTCGGCCCTAATTATCCTTATTCTATATAATAATTCATCACAATCCAACTATACATTCTCTTCAAATTTATCTGGATGCCATTCAGGTGTGCCACCTGTATCCACAAGCGTGTCAATCGGTTGCATTGGAGACATATCTCCTTTTCCCCAAAATTGTAAAAGGGTGTTGCCAAAATTTATTCTTTTTATATAACATCTGACTACGAAGAAACTAGAGAAAGAATATTTCAAGAAAATATTATCAAAAGATATTAAATTGAATATAGATTCAAAAATCTTGTTGCACATATGGGTCGAATAATCAAAAATATGTACTACTATTTTTGTTTTGAGGAACCATGTGATGATAATCTACCTTTTGTGATGGATCAGCTCTTGATTAATACTGCTTTTGAGTGCATAAATAATACAACTATGGCCTGAGCTTGTCTCTTTCTTTTTTAACTGGTCTTTTGTTATCGTACAGGCCTTTAAGTCCACTCCAAAACAAGAGATGCAATAAGGGGTAATTGAAGATAATGGAGCATTATTTACGATTCAGAATCAGCTCTTAATCCCAACTCGAGGAAGAGTCCCAGTTACTTCATATTTCATTTTAAAATCATTGTCCAATGTGGAATGTTCTATAATAGGGGGACACAAGGAATTTGATAATGAGAATCAAATTTACTACCTTTGTCACGTGGGTACGAAAAAATATCACCATGGAGAAAATTCAACTAAAAGTAATTTGTCAGATAGCTTATGACATGGATCTTGGGGAGTGAGCCTTTGACAAAGCTCAAAATAGTTCATTTATCCCTTTAATTAAGAGTAAATTAGTTAACTTCTTTCATGATGCACTTTGCATCCATTCAATCATTTTTTAAAGATTTTTACATCAATGTTATCCCATTATAAATAAATTTTGTCCATCTATATATCAATTTGTATACATCAATTCAGTTCTCAATATATCAATTTCATTCTCAATATACTGAGCTAGCTGCAATATTGAGTTGTTATGGTTAGTTTTGTGGCTAAAAGAGCAGTTTTTCAATTGTGGAAATAATCCAACTTTCTTTTTTTTTTGTCCATATAAAGTACTCGAAAGATTTATATTTGGACCAATTATTACTATCTACATGTGGAGGATGCACCAATAGTGAAGCGTTGCAAAACTGAGCTGCAAGTGTTTTAGGGAATTTTGTATGTGAAAATTGAATTTAGTGTCTTTTCTATTTAAAATTGAGGGTGACTCAAGTGTATTAGATTCTCCTTCTTGATTTGTTCACTTTCTTATTTCCAAAAAATGAAACCCAATTATAGTTTGCTTTTAAATCTGTTGAGGTTGTGGGAATGACTTGAAATACCATTCTCTTCTAGGCCACACAACTTGAGATGAGTTGGGCTCTGAAATATGCACATACAGACAATGATTGATAAAGGGCCCAACCTCGACGAGTCCAACTTGTGAAGACGAATCAACCGGAGGTGTCGCACCCAAAACATGTGCAACTATGCATCAGCACCATACTTCAGCCGAGGTAAGTTATACGGATACCCATCTCTCTTTCTTTTCTTCTGGCAGGTGATTGATGCACTTTGATATGTACGATCTCATAAGCATTGGTATACATATTCTCATCAATAATGTTCTTTCTCCATGCAGATCACACAAGAGCAAGAGATATGGCATTCGCTTCCCCAAATTCAGCTGGCTGTCTCACAACTTACCGGACCACATTGTTGGTAGTTTCAGCCGAAACTATTATGACGATGGTCTGGATGATCGTTTGGTGGGTTCTGTGGCAATGGCTCCAAGCCTCCAGTTTCTACTGTCCATGGAGCGCGGGGCAAGCCATTACCAACAGTATCAGGATGTTTGGAATCCACAGTACTATTAATTAGGGAGGACAGCAGAGGAGAACTTTACGATTCAATTCAACTTTTTAGCTGCGTCATAGTTGGGCTGCTCGACGGTGTTTGCTGGTTCCCACACACATATATACATATGTATGTCAGTTTGAGCTTGCGGTGTGGTATCCCAATGACGGTGGTAACGACATAGATAAAGGCCAAGTCTAAATGTGAAGTTCTTTCACACCACAAATCAAAAGATTTCTGGGAATTTGCTCTTCATATTCAAAGAGTTTAATAGAGACCGAAATGGGTCATATTTGAACAAGACTGAAATGGGTCCATATCGTGGATGAGGGTTAAAATTGTTGCAATTAATTATTTTTAATCCACTCAAAAGATTTCATTTGGGGGAAAATTATTGTGATATTTATTTAAAGAAGAAGAGTGGTGATTTCAAACACCAGATAACATATAAAAATATCTCTGACATAAATCCACAGTTTGCTCCTTTTTTTTTTCCAAAGAATCCTTCCAGGGCAGCCGGTAGAGTGGCTGTTTTATTTAAGGATATTGAGTTGCCGTGTTGGGTCACCCTCACTTGCCAAGAAATATCTATTCTGCAACCTCTTCTAGATTCGCCAAAAGAAAGTAGATGAACCACTGTCAGATATAATAAATGGACTCGACGAAGTAGTCACGACATGGTAGTACACAACTTCTAAAGCGTGTAGGACAGGCGGAAGCATCACGAGACGAGGGGTGATGTCTCGATCAACAATATATACACGTATATATGGTAGTACATCATGTGACTCGTTTACATACCAAATAATAATTCGTAATGTTATGAATGTCCGTCATCGAGCTTAGGTGTTATTCATCAAGATACATGGCTCGACCAAAATTAACATGTTTACATGTATAATTGCCTAGATATGAGCACGGTGCAGCTTCTAATGTGTGTGAAACATGTTAGAGACAGTATTAAGATAGATAGTCTCAGGTGGCAACAACAAAAAACTAATAGAGAAGACAACTTATGACACATAGTGGTAAAATAGAAATGGAACAAGAAAAGGAGGAGTGTATAGGAACAATAAATGATGTCTACGACAATCACAATGCTCTTAAAACAATTTTTTACCTCTACTTGATGTGCTGAGGCGTAACCGTCAATTGTCACCAAAATGTAACGACAGGATGAACTCACCTTGACTCGCAACAGTGAATAGAGCGGACGGTCAAACATCAGAAAAATTGCAGAGAATGCAAGCAGGGGAGAATTTCAACTATCCATCAAATGTGTTCTATCTGAACCGCCCGATCGCACCACCCTCTATGCAACGATGTGAGGCAAGCACTTGTTGTATAATAAATCTATAAATTTGTTTTGCATATGAAGAGGTAAAACGAGTCCATAGATTTGTATCCGCTCCATTGATCTCCTTCTGAATGATAGGACGATACATATGTCTCCTTTGAACTTATTTATTACTCCTTTACTCAGTCTTATCGTGTAGGGGCATCCCTCACTTGCAAGGAAATTTTGTTAGAATTATTTTTTCGATGGGTATATAAATAATATTTTCTACCAATCTTTCGATGTTGGACCGTTTGTGGGAAATGTGAACAAAATTTATTTTAAAGTAAATGCGTTTGTTTTTTCATTTTTCTCGACTTTTCTTCGAGTAGTGTTCATTCCAATCTGTAGTCGGCACTTTCAATTAAATAAACTGGTTGGCTAGTGACCATGGTTTTTAAAACCAGATCGAACTGAAAATCTCTGTATGCGTTCATGGGATCAAGAATCAGNGGTTGGCTAGTGACCATGGTTTTTAAAACCAGACCGAACTGAAAATCTCTGTAGGCGTGCGTTCATGGGATCAAGAATCATATCGGGGTTTAATAGGTCGAACTCCATGTTTAATAAATAATATTACTAATAAATTCATATAATATATTAGTTTGAATATAATTTATAATAAGAATAATCAATATAACTATTATATTAACTCAAAGTTAAATATAAATTTAATAAAATAAAATAAATATATTATAATTACCTATGATGTAATGCATGGAAACATGTTACAAATAGTATTAAAATAGTCTTGGATGGTAACAACAGAAAGCTAATAGAGAAGACAACCTATGACACAGAGTCATAAAATAGAAATAAAACAAGAAAAGGAGGAGTGCGTAGAAACAATGGACGAGACTTGTACGTAATAATCAAGGTAGCAGTTAGTTATCACCAAGATATAACAACAGGACGAATTCAAGGTAGCACGGACCTTGACTTGCAACAATGAACAAAGCGGACCGCCGATCGCACCTATGCAAGGATGTGAGGCAAGCATGTGTTATATAATAAATCTATAAATTTATTTTACATATAAAGAGGTGAAACAAGTCCATGGATTTGTATATGCTGCATAGATCTTTTTCTGAGTCATAAGACGATATAGATGTTTTCTTTTGAGTTATTTATTACTCTTTTACTCAGTCTTGCCGTGCGGGGCATCCCTCTACTGCAAAGAAATTTCATTAGAACTTTTTTTTTTTGCCGATATATAATAACATATTCATTGAAACTTTCCATGATGTTGGACCATTTGTGGGAATCTCAATAAAATTTATTTTAAAGTAAATGCGTTTTTTTTTGGCCTAACTTTTCATCGAGCAGTGTTCATTGCAATCCATAGCGTCAGCACTTTCAATTAAATAAACCGGTTGGCCAGTGACAGTGTCGCTACCCGCAGCTGGGCGGGTCCACCCAACTCCAACTACAGTCATGTTGGCCATTTTCTCTTCTAAATTTCTAATTTTATGGTTTATTAAGCAAAAACAAAATATATTTTTTCAGCTATTAATAGACTAGCACATCGTCGCCGGAGAAAAGCAGTTCACGGGAGGGCAAAGGTGCGATTCCACGGGAAATCAATTAAAAAAGAACATTCTAAATATATAGAGTAGATAATCTTATATATGTGTATATAGGTTTTTAGGACTGATAATTGGTTTCATGG
The DNA here is from genome assembly GCA_900006705.1 of Sonneratia caseolaris. Lineage (NCBI taxonomy): Eukaryota > Viridiplantae > Streptophyta > Magnoliopsida > Myrtales > Lythraceae > Sonneratia > Sonneratia caseolaris. The sequence continues at coordinate 35,059 of CXYZ01004574.1, read as the reverse complement.
GATTTGGACAAGCTCTATTGGTCCGATCCATGCTTGTTGCACAATCCTTGAGAAATCATAACTGCTACTCCAATTGTTATAATACTTAAATTGTTCATACCTCGCATTCTCAATCTCCATAAGTTGTAGCAACACAGGGGCATGATTAGGAATACCCGGCTCAATAGAGCTAACCTTGGAGAAGTAGGGCTACTTCAACGACTGCTCATTGATAATAATTTTGTCTAATTTTCTGCATTGCATATCATCTAATCTTCTGTTTGTCCAAGTGAAATAGCAGCTTGTGGCAATTTGGTTCGTGAGCTTTCAAAGTCATTGAACAGGGCCTCATAAGCAGAAAGGATTCTTTACCTTCTCACTGTAGTGCTCCTTCCACTAAAAAAAGAAAGGTACAAATTCCACCGGGTGGGGACTGCCGTAAGGCAAAGGTAAGTGGAGAATAAAGAGCAAAGGGCTTTGTTGGCGTTCCCACATAATAATGTTAATTTTTTCCAGGATTCTTTAGTGGTCCTTAATCTTTTGGGACTAGTTTGGATTTGGTCCTGTATAATTTATTTAATATTTAAAAAGATGATGCGTATCTTTTTAATAATAAAAACATTACCTCTTTTTAAATTTATAATTATTTGCAAAATTATTTTAAAAAAAACAAAGGAAAAACGAAAAGAAAGAAGAATAGAAACGAACACGACCTACACCCACCGGCTTCGGGACAGCTCTTGATACCTCTGGTAACTTGGGTTGGTGTGGAGGTAATACAGAGTCGAGCCTCCGTCGCCCCCCGATTTCGTGAATCAAGGACCTGTTTAAATTGCTGGGAAACTCCGCTTACCAGGCAATTGAATAAATCGGCTGGCCACCAGATTCAATTGGTGGACCCACTTTGGATCGGAGGCTTCCCCATCACATAACAGCGGCTGCTTTGAGATTGATTTTGTAGAATTTCTCGGTGGACATTGGGGGAAGTTTGGTGGTGGCGCTTACAGGAAGACTCGCTGTTTGAAGTCAGTCAGCCACGTCTGTTGTTTTCTGACGGTGGAAGAGGACAACGAAGGGACATGGAAAGGTCCCACAATTTTCTTCACGGGTGCCTTCACCTTTTCTGCCAACTACGCCGGTGCTTTGATGCATCGTATCCCTCCTTCCCTTGTCTGTACATTTCATGGCTTGCAAGGAAATATCCGCTGATTTCAACTATTCCTAGTCCATTCCATGTAAGGAAGCGTTTCCCAGATATGCATTGAAGAGGTGGGAGGAGAAGAAAAACATGGGACTGTTTGTTAATTTTTGTGAATGAGGAGGACCACGGATGCAAAAGTCTTTGTTTGACTTTTCTCTAGACCGTGGTTTAATAAGGAAACGTCTGAGGGGGCTGAGGAGGAGATTGTTTGTCACTCGATAAAACCCTACGTTGGCTAAATCCAGTAAATGAGCACAGATCGGGGATCGGATCTGAAGTCCAATTAATACAAGTGACTCCTCCCAGTCAAAGAATCTTTCCAAGGAAGCCAATCAAATGGCTATTTATTTAAGGATATTGCACTGTCAGCGGGTGTCACCCTCACCTCCTAGGAAATATCTATCATGCAATCCTTGTAGATTCGCCAAAAGAAAAGTAAACAAGGGACCACTATCTTTTTACATAAATTACAATGTCTTTTTTCATTTTAAACTGTTTAGAGAAATATCTTGTCTGAATGGATCCGGTTCAGTTCACATGTTAGTAGTCTCAGTCGTCCATTATTGAATAGGATTTTGTCCTGTTAAAGAAAGAGGAATTGGGCGCCAAGACAAACGAAGTTAACTGCCTTTGTTTCACTCGATTGTCTTCATTTCACATCTTAAGGGTTGGGGCCTCACAGTCCAATGATTCCATTCCCAGTCAACTTTTCACTCAATAAGTGCAGGCCAAGCCCCACCACATTTTGCTTTCCTCTCGGATAGATAAGTATATGTGATTTGAGATTGGAACATATGTTAACACAGATATCCCGATCAGCAAACAGCCGAGCCCGATGTGTTGCGGGTACCATCATTAACCTCATCTTGAAATATCAATTAATCCGATTCATGAATTACTTCAATTATTTGCTATTGCAATCTATTTGAACTTGATGACAGATTGATAATGGATTTGAATTATTCAAGAGTTGACCTAGCAATTCCAATCTTGTGAGTAATGAATACAAGTTTTATTGATGTAGAGTGTTTCATTACTTCTCGTTGATAATTTTAGATATTATAAAATGTATTTTAAAATTATCGTATAAATAATTAACCTCAAGATCATTTGATAAAGAGCATATAGATTTAATGTAGCATTCGTCTATTCACTCTACTTTCATGGTATAAAATTTATCAATTGTCTTGACGTGTGGGTTGGGGTAATTGTGGCCCACACTTACCTCAAAATTTAATTTAAAGTAAAATGCATTTGTTGTTTCTTCGCATGGTATCTTAAGCTCGGAGCATAAAAGAGGCCGAGTGACAGAAGAAAAACTACATTCCAATCCTTCTTCGTCAACTCCTGCAATCAAGCATACTCTCTGATCGATCTCTGATTAGGAATCTCAGAAACTTAACCGAAATGGGGGCTGCTATGAGTTCTCTTTCATTCGCTTCCGTTGGTCAGAAGAGACAAAGGAGTAAAGAATCTGCAGCTACTGCTTGAGACCGTGCTGTCTCTCAGGGTCCCAGTCAGCGCAGGTTCATCACTTCAAGCTCTTCCTCAGTCAGTGGCCAGCCGGGATATGAACACGACGTCTTCCTGAGCTTCCGGGGAGAAGACACTCGCAGGGGATTTGCTGATAGCCTCTACAATCGCCTCAAAGGTGCCGGAATCCGTGCCTTCAGGGACAACGAGGAGCTTCGTGTCGGCGAGGAAATCGGCCCCGAGCTTCTCCGCTCGATTGAGCACTCCGATATATCCCTACCCATCTTCTCAAAGGGCTATGCCTCCAGTAAGTGGTGCCTCAAGGAGTTTGCTTTCATGATGGAGTGCAGGGAGGCAAGGAAGCAGATTGTGCTCCCCGTCTTCTACGACGTCACACCCAATGAAGTCCAACACCAGACCGGGAATTATGCTGAAGCCTTCAAAAAGCATGCGGAAGAGCAGGATGCTGAGACTGTCAACAGGTGGAGGAAAGCTCTTGAGAGGTTGTCGGATCTTTCGAACTTGAAATCGCTTCAACGCCTCAATACCAACTATTGCGAGAAGTTGCAAGAACTCCAAGGCCGTGACAAATTAGAGGAGTTGAGAGATTTATCTATCTATTGATGCAAATCGATCGAAAGGTTGCCGGATCTTTTGAGCTTGAAATTGTTGCAAACACTCTGTGTCGGAAATTGGGAGGAGTTGCAAGGGCTCAAAGGCCTTGATAAACTGGATGGGTTGAGTTCCTTATATATTGGTGGATGCAAATCAATTGAAAAACTATTGGGCCTTTCAAACTTGAAAATGCTGCGAGTGCTCCAGGTCGAAAATTGCAAGGAGTTGCAAATACTCGAGGGCCTTGATAGATTGGAGGGGTTGAGTTGCTTATTTATTCATGGATGCAAATCAATTGAAAGACTGCCAGGCCTTTCAGACTTGAAATGGCTTGGGATTCTTAGTCTCTCAAATTGCAAGCAATTGCAAGGACTCGAAGGCCTTGATAAATTGGAGGGGTTGGAAAGGTTAGGTATTGAGGGTTGTAAATCAATCGAAAGGTTGCCAAACCTTTCAAACTTGAAATCGCTTAAATCTCTCCATGCCCTAGATTGTGAGAAGTTGCAAGGACTCCAAGGCCTTGATAATTTGGAGAAGTTGGAATGGTTACATATTGAGGGATGCAAATCAATAGAAAGGTTGCCGGTTCTTTCAAATTTGAAATCACTTAGGCATATCAATGCCAAAATTTTGGAGAAGTTGCAAGGACTCCAAGGCCTTGATAATTTGGAGAAGTTGGAATGGTTAGATATTGAGGGATGCAAATCAATTGAAGCCGGATCTTTCGAATTTGAAATCACTTAGGCATCTTAATGCCAAATTTTGGAGAAGCTATAGGGACTCGAAGGCCTTGATAAATTGAAGTGACTCGAAGTCTTTGATAAACTGGAGGGTTTGGAAAGGTTAGGTATTGAGAGTTGTAAATCGATCAAAAGGTTGCCAGACCCTTCAAACTTGAAATCACTTAAATCTCTCCATGCCCTAGATTGTGAGAAGTTGCAAGGACTCCAAGGCCTTGATAATTTGGAGAAGTTGGAATGGTTACATATTGAGGGATGCAAATCAATCGAAAGGTTGCCGGATCTTTCAAATTTGAAATCACTTAGGCATCTCAATGCCAAAATTTTGGAGAAGCTATAGGGACTCGAAGGCCTTGATAAATTGGAGGGGTTGGAAAGGTTAGGTATTGAGGATTGTAAATCGATTGAAAAGTTTTCGGGTATCTTGAATTTGAAATTGCCTATGCATCTCAATACAAAAATTACAAGTAGTTACACGGACTCGATGGTCTTGATCAATTACTTGCACCTGCGTTGAGGTTTTAAAGATTAGTGGCTGCAAGTCAATTGAAAAGTTGCAGGAAGAGCTGGAAGATTCCTCGGGCTGGTCTGAAGATGAACTTAGTGAATGAAGTGCAAGAACTCGATGGGCTGGACAAAATCAGATCAATATGTGTGATGATGAGAAGGTACGGTAAGATAGTAATGCCTCATGGACACTTGTTATGAGGTGATTAATTAATCTAGCGTTTGGCTTTTTACATATTGTTTGATCTTATTTATGATCATCATCTGACATATAAATAAATATATATACACACACAAGAGGAATTGGATGTTGTTTCCTAGTCATTTACACATGTATATGTTCCATTTATCAATATTTTTTATTCTGTTACAATGGAAAAAAGGATTGCTGGGAATGTCCATACACAGTTATATATATATATATATATAATAGACATTAGACATATTTGCAAAGATATACCTTTGTTAAATTCAAGATTAAAAAGAAATCAAATTAATTGTAAGAATTAGCATTCTATAAATTTAGATTAATTTTTTTTGTATGATTAAAAGTTTATATTAAAACTTTGGAAGTTTGCATCTACAGCAGTAGGGATCACTCAGCAATGCATAAACTCTCTGCCTGAGGTGGGAGAATTGAAGACCATGTGGAGTTCCTATTACGAGCGGCTCCTATCAGGCAGACGATGCGAGGGTTTTCCTTGAAGATGGGGGTCTGGTTGAGTACGGTGGCCGTTAGGATGAGCTTTTTCACGTGGGAGATTGCAGCTAAATCGTAACAGTTAGTGACTTGGGGCGTCGACNTTTCCTTGAAGATGGGGGTCTGGTTGAGTACGGTGGCCGTTAGGATGAGCTTTTTCACGTGGGAGATTGCAGCTAAATCGTAACAGTTAGTGACTTGGGGCGTCGACGGATGATGAAGATTAATTGATGCTTTCTTTGTGGGGGAGGGGAAGAATCGGTTAATCCAATTGCTCATTCATCGTCTGTGGACCTCCAAATTGTTTTTTTTTTCAACATTGGGTTTCCAACTGTTAATATCAATTCGATGTCATCTAGAGCTTCAAGGGAGACACTTGCAAGGGATTTACTGACAACCTCCTCTACACTACCCTTGAAGGTGCCAGGGTCCATGTCTTCCGTGACAACGAGAGACTGTCTGCTTGCGAGGAAATTGACCCCGAGCTACTGCATGGAATCAAGCACTCTAGTACATCTCTCAATGGCTGAAATGATTCTTGGTGTGGGATTGCAAAATTCCAGTTACATAAAACCAATTCTCCACCAACGTAATTTTTTGAGTTTCTGGCCATTGGCCCCTCGCGCTCCCTCTCTGCCTCAGGTTTTCACTTTCTCCAATAGAGTCAGTGGATTTGCGTGGAAGATTACAACTAATCTGGGATTAGGTTCCACTTCTTTATCATTTTTGGAATAATGGTACGGACTAACTTTTGGATGTGCATGCTCTTGCTTTAAGTCGTTTCTCGCCTTCCTGCCCTATGCTGCCGCCCACTGTGTCGCTCTCATAGGTGTGGACTGATTTATCTGAAAATGTAGTCAGCTTGACCGACAATAGTTGCAAAATTTTCTGGTTGATATTGATTTGGCTGGATTGAATTTGTGGGCCTGTTGGCGGGTGTTTATGTTCATACTTTGTTCTTTTAAGTTGCTTCTTTTTGTCCATGGTTACTGAATCCTCATTTTGTGGATGTAATGCAGGTACAATGTACTCGGAGAGTGGACATTATAAATTTCTTGTGTGGAAGAAAACAGCTCTTGAGCAGGTGCAGTTCAGTTGGAAGTGGGGCTTTGATTCGTTGGAGAGGTAGCATTTTCTTCTACTTCCTCCTACTCCTAGTTAACTTTGTGTTTAAACAATGGGTTAATGTTGCCTTTTGTTCGTTTATAATATCATTACCACTAGTTCTCCTTTTTTCTATTAAGATAGCAGGGGAGAGGTTTATGGCCTCTAGTTGATGGTGACAACTGGTCTGCACTTCATGAAAAATTGAGATGCTGTGAATGAATTTGATATATGTTGCAGTTTACTAATTTCTCATTTTTCTGCCAAAATCGTGGCAGTCTCGGCT
>CXYZ01004552.1:71680-82456 GCA_900006705.1 Sonneratia caseolaris | reverse complement strand
GGTCAAAGTTCATTATTTTCAAACTTGTTCTTTGCAGTTCTTGGGGTTCTTTTCCACATTCGATTTGGGTCTTATTGCAAGTTGGTGACGTTCTTATCATACTTGATATTGGGTTTCACCACGGGTCGGTAAGGATCACGTCAGTATTAATGTAGATGTGATAATATCATTATTTTTTGTTGATTTGACATCAACATGACATAATTTTTACATTAAAATAATGACGTAATATTTGACATGTCACTGTACATTAGCTTTATTATGACAATGACTTAATAATTCACATAAATAAAGTTTTAGAATTGAAAAGAAATATTTTAAAAGTTTTAAATTTTAAATTAAAAAAATCACATAATTTTAGAGCTCATTGATTGTTTCTCTCTTTAAAAATCATTTCAGTCCAATTTCCATTACATGATTTTTATACGTCATCCCACTGGTCACTGAATTTCATGAAAACATGAGAAGAAAACACAAGCGCTAGTCAGAATTTCACTTTCAAGTTTTTGCAATTTAACGCTTCCAGAAAGCTTATCCACATTCAAATAGACATACCACCACACAACGATAGAATAAGAAGAAGAGGGTTAAAGAGTTAAGAGATCTTGCTAAACAATAATCGAATTTTGAGCCTTTTAATCCCAAATTGTGAATGGATACAACTCTATCAATCATCGTTCTTGAAGTTCCTGGTACATTGCGATCACCTTGTTCATATGCCAAATACAGTTCAAAAATGAAAATCAAATGATTGAATGGAAAAAGTTGAATGACCAAAATATTTTTTAAAGAAAGAGTGGAAAAGGTGCATAAAATAGGGATCAAACCTTCAATTAAGAGCAGCCCTTCTTTCTTGTCTTTTCTTCCTTCTTTCATTCCACATTTTTGATGTGATTGGTTGGAATTTCTACAACGATTTGTTTAGCATCAAGAGATCAATTGGTCCGTAGAGCGGGCTGGATAAGATTTCAAATTATTGGGGGATTATCAATCAGTAAATACTCTGTGGCATCTGCCGTTGCAGACAGCTTGCTTCAATTGTACAAGACGGGATCAAGTGTTGAATGTCTCGAATGACTCGTTTGATGGTATGGTCGCGATTATTGAAATCGAGAAGGGGCAGTTTCCAGTGGGAAAACAAAAAGCTCGCAGACAATGCAATCAAGCTTCGTACACCACCGTCCATTTCTCGGGATCATCATCCACATTTAATCATCCCAAATGGGACCAGCCATCGCATCCCAATCACCACTTTGCCAATTTATGATAAGGATATTAAGAATCCTATTTTTTGATCTTTCGCTGCCAATACGCATGGTAACATGATTGGATCTTGAGAAAATATAAAATGATCGCATCCCGTGGTGATTTAATGATATATAATCGTTAAAATTATTGTGTCCAGTATTGATCATGGCAATTACTTGTCTAATTAATGTGTGTTCACCTATTTGTTGTAATTGAATTAGTATTTTTCATGTTATGTGATAGTATAGAATCGCTGAAAAAAATTCCTAATCAAACTGATCTCGGTGGAGCAATCCAATCCATGTAAGCAATCAGGGCATTAGTTTAATTTGGCTGGTGTTCTTCAGGTCACATGAAGATAATACTGGTGCATGAAATTCCTCCTGGGGCTTGGTATTGGTGGAGTAATTCATGTAGACAATTATGCTATTCTAGCTCATATAACATATATATAGATATATATGTATGAGCTTTGGTTTGGATAATGCATGTCTTATACTAAAACCTGAAATCCTGAAGGAATCCATGATTGTTCCATTTGCTGCGCACCAAGCAAGAGATAGGCTTCTAATTATGTCGGCCAGCTACCAACTTTAATAATGCCATAGTCAACACACGGCTTCTCCAAGATAATGTCTCACTCGGGATTTTGTTTAATCTGTTTGACAGCAGTAGTCGGTTCGATCCGTCGATTTATGTTATCAGCTTCATGAGACAGTCGCAAGGTCAGCATCAAGTTTGCACGCCTGTCCTCGCGGCGGGTACAGCCTGATCAATCTGTCAGATGCATACACATAAACCTTAGCAAATTCATGAACAAGTCCTCGTCACACGCTGTGTCAAATGTTGACGCCTGTGATGATTGGACCAAAAGTTTAGGGATCCAGACATCTGGAATGGACGCGTAGCTTCAAATGATGGATGTGACGTAAAATACTTGGGGGATTTGTGGTTGATAGAGCTTCCACAGGCCAAGTTGATCTTCTTTTTAATAGTTTAATTAAATTAATAATGAAAATCAATATACGTAAGTGAAAAAGAATTCAAAAGTTTCGGCAATCATTGAATTATCAATGGACGGTAAAAGTTGATGTAGTTCAAATGTTGGAAAATGGTTAAGATTGAGTTGAAAATTCTAATTATACTAAAGTTTTCTTATACTATATATTGAAATTGAGATGTTGAATTTATAAAAACGAAAAGGAAAAAAAAAGCGAAATGGTTTACTTGATAAGTATATTTGAAATTGTATGATCCAACACTTGGATTACCGTCAGTTGTCATTATTCGTATTGCACTCATTACAAGTCTTGTATAAAGACTTGTAACTCAATTTAGAAAATTGTAATAACACCTTTATAATAAGTTTAAAAAAAATTCTCAATCCACCGGTCCATACAGTTATTGTAATGGGAAAAAACTCCCTAAGCATATTGGATTATTATGGGAAAAATATAAATTTTGAAGTACAATTTATTAATAAGTATAGGAAAAAAAATGATTGTAAGTAATGTCGTCGTCTAATTTATCTTAAAAAAATATAATCTTGTATCATAATAAATTTTGTAATTGAAGTTGCACTATGTGGAAGGAAATTCAAATCGACACAGAAAGATCTTTAGATTACATCCAACCTTACGAATTATGAATCTTTCAATCTTCCTACGCCTCTCCGAAAGCGAAATTGATAGAAAATTTTCAAATCACATCATAGGATACTCTTATTGCGTTCGAGTATATGATTAAATCAACAGCACATCCCTCCACCTTGCATTATCCAAAACTCGTCAGCCTTGTGTCAGTTGTGATTAGACACACGCATGGAAGAGAGCTTGCAAGACACGAGCTATTAACTAGGCGGTGGACCCCCGATCGATGATGGCCCCGAACGTTCTAAGAACCCTAGAAAACAAACACGGCACGGGTGTTGCCACGACGAGCTTCCAGTCCCCATTCGTGCTACCTCGACTGCCTCTCTATCTCAACATCATCTTCAACCAATTGCTTCCATTTCCTGGCTGAAGTTAATAAAACCCCTTCCGAATTACGTCTCCATCACGATACTCCAGGAGCTGAAGCTACAGTGTTCGCGGTCAAATGTGGAGGAGGAAGTAAGTTGATAACACCTCCCTCCTTCAAGGGAGGAATACACATTTGATTGTTATGGAAAAGGTGGCCATATGTTCTTTTTGGCAGGCTGGTGGTCTTGACGGCATTTGCCAGATTGGATTTGCTGCAGGGAAGCAACAAGAAGGGAAATGCTTCTCAAGGAGCCATGTCTCTTGGGCCAGCGATGGAGCCCAGTGGAGGAAACTGTCCAGCTCGGTCCAAGCTGTCCAATTCAGCCCATGATGATTTTTGTACGGCCCAGTCGAAGTCGGAATTTATCTGACTATCAACTTCCGTGAATGCTCAAGATAACCGGTAGAGCACTAGAGCAGCTTCCGATGTTCTTAATATCCATTGGAATAAATCAAGACCACTCATTAATGGAGCAAAATCCACCACTTCTCTAGTAAGATTATCTCAAACGGGTACGAGAATCACCCGTGTTCACTTTCGGGTCTTAGAAAGGGCATACAAAGTCGAATCGAAATCTCCCGACCTCCTGACCCATATTCTACGTACTAGCCGGCCAAGTCAACCACCCTCGAACCTATTCTAGAGAGGCCCTGATCAGAATCGTAGCTCCCGGTATTCCTTACTACACCATGAGCACCTCCCTCATTACCAAAGACCCTTGCTACTAGCATCTTGGCTCTCCTAATTTCTCCAACTCTCGATGGTAACGTAATGCTCTTCGGCGGGAGCCTCTGAACTCCACAAGCGAGCTTCGAGAGCACTAATTTATTGTCATAGGATCTCAGATGGTCCTGGTTTTCGCAGGATGCATGAGCTTAATAGCTGAGAGTCACCTACCGAACATGGTTGACATCTTGTTATAGAAATGGGCAGACCTCCTGTGCAGCTTCTCAAGGCTTGATATCCCACGCATACTTCATTCATGGATGATGTATCCAGGAATAATTCATCCTTCTTTTGGAAAAGGCTTATGGGAAGTGCAAAATCTCGTCAAGGAAAGGTGACTTGAGTGCTCCTGAGGGCCAATGGCAACCTGATCAATATATATATATATAAACTGGATCCATATCAGTCCCAAGCATCGAATGTTTGAAACCAATCCCTCAGGATGTATGGAAACGCACCTTTGACGCTGCCTTAGTTCAAATAATCGCTTGATGACGATACTTCTTGATGGAATATCACCAGGCTGCGTTCCCTCTTTCGACGATTCGTAGTGACACAGCCAGTGCTCAACTGAGTACACCTTGACTAAATGACAGGGAGCAGCTGTCCGAGCTATTCTAGTCCCACGAATCTTCGGAACATTTCGTATATTCCTAGAGACGAACAAATTATCCGAGCTCGCAGTTGAGCATGCTAGGCTTCTCGCAATGGAAATCCAGGGCCTCAAGTCAACTCCTCTAAGAGACTCTCAGGTGTTCTAGTTCCCCCAGGAGGCAGGAAAACTACCATGCTGTTTTGTATTTTCGTTGGCCCATTCTATGGCCATTTTTGTGAGCTCCAATGCGTCAGTCAATTACTGATGTGACCCGCGTATCACCTGCTCTTACGTATCACAATACCGGAGAGGAAATTTATTATTATTATTTGCTAAATAATGCAGTCTTCTTGTGCCAGGTATTCAAACATGTTTTATTGATGTATTGAATAACCACTTACCCGTAATGTGTGCATCGGACAAGTATATCAGTTAAGTAGAAAGTTTTTCTCACGCAATCACAACTTTCAAAATTCAAATACATATATTATCTTTGGTGCGGAAAAATTTAATCATCATTCATCAACCCGTCAGCAATAATTATATATATATATATATATAACCACTTTGCAGCCTCTAGAATTCAGTGCAAAGGGAGACGGCACCACTGATTAGATACGAATACGATTATGATATAATATATTTGGAAATGGTGATGGTAATAATAATAATAAAAAAGACAACTTGCTGAATATAGAATATAGTATATAGATGGAATGGTCGTCAAAGCAATGGATTGATTCGACTCTATTGACCATGGAGCTTGAAATCTACCGATTAAATTAAACAATATTAATTGAACTTATCTATCAATCTGTTAGGATCTGATCAACGTCGCAATCACCCGATCACATCCGGTGCGGATTTGACAAGAATGGCAACTTTGAAACACTGGCTGAATTGTGTTGTGCATCTCTCCCTCACTTCATCGAGAAGCTCTTGCTTGTGACTCGCATTTTACCCTATTCATATAACGGGGTATCATTTAACTTTTCTTAAATTAAATATTTAAAAGTTTATTAAAAACTTAATAAATTTTTAAAAAATAAAACACCTGAAAGTGGATATGTAAACCCTAAAAATCTTTTAAAACCCTAAAAATTGGTTCACAGGTATCAAAATTATGCACATACCATGCAATATAATTGGCTTAGTTACATGATAATATGATATACCCCTAACATATAAGCTTTTTTTTCCATCTTTTTTTTATATTACTTGATATTCAAAAATTGAATAGGTTTTAAATAAATTTAAAAAATAAACTATCTAGAAATGGAAATTTAAACCCTAAGAAGCTTTTGAAACCCGAAAAGTTTGTTGACAGGTATCAAAATTATGCACCTACCATGCAATATAATTGGCTAGTTACACGATAATATGGTATACCAATAACATATAAGATTTTATTTCCCTCTTCCTATACTACTTGATATTCAAAAATTGAACTAGGTTTTAGATAATTCTCCACATGTATGTCTCTCATTAGCAAGCTTGTGGGGGTGACGGTACTGTAGTAGCTCGCGCTAGAAATTTGGATGAGATCTTACGAGGAGTATGTGGAGATATTCAAATCACTATAGAAGAGCGAAATTTGGATGAGAAGGCACGAAATGACAAATACTATAAAAACGATTTGCATCAAACGGTAATGAAATTTTGATTTTTGATTCAATACCAATCAATGTTTAATCTTCGGTCCAACATTATTGGTAACGACATAATGGTTGAAATTTGACAGCTATTCTATACGATTATTATCGATGCCTATAACTTCAATGAATGACTGTGTGATTTCAGAAGCTTTTCAGTGGGTATGCTCGCATTCAATCTAAAGGTTAAGCTGTCAGGTTGCTGTAGTATTCAATATCTTACCTTCTCAATGTTCGTGCTCCTAATTCTCCAATGCGATGTATTCATTATGTTCGATATTCGTTATTATGCGACAGCGTGACTAATATTTGTCAATTACTCCCAAACACTTCTCTCAATTACCGTCAATGAGCCATATGTTTCTTTTTAAGATACTTGGACAGGAGGAGGGGACAGCTTAATTGGAGTTTGGAAATTGTCTTCCATATTCTTGCCTATCAAAGAATTGACAGCAAAACGAGCATTTTTCTTCTAATTTTGGGTCTAACGAGATCTATGCCTCCAAAGTAACCTGTTCTGTACTAGGCAAAAATTTCATCAAACTTGTAAAGAGTTAGACCACCTCCAATTTGAAAGCTTGGGTATGATATTTCCTCTTTATACTCCAAAATTCTTTCTCAGCTCATAAATTCTATTTTCAATGAATAACGTTATTTAAATTAAATATGAAAGTCGAAGCTCGACAAAGAAATAATAAATCATAAAAAGGGATAGAGTGGGGGATTAAAAGAGTACATGGAATGAATGTGGTCGCCAAATTTTACTGGAAAATTAGCTCTTCCTCTCTCTCTCTCTCTCTATATATATATAGATAGATATATATATATATATTAAAAAAAGGGCTTGATTGGATAATGCGTTCGTCATTCTCAAAATATGGATAACGGTGGGAGGGGAAAAGGATTTATCAAGGACTCGGAAAAATATTAGTCGTGGAAAGGGGGAAAGGCAAAAGAAACTATATATTTAATTATTTTTATTATTTTCTTATCTTATCTTTTTATAAACTTATTATAGGTATAAATAGTTTAACATTTTAACTATTTTTTTAATTAATATTTTAAATTTAAATCTTCATATAGAAAGTGAGAAAAAAATATCTTTGAGCATATTTTAGTTGAACATGAATTAATACAAAATGAGAAACTTAAATAGGTGGAAATCAAAAAGAAATTAGAACGATCTTCTGGAGATATATAGAGCTGAGTCGGCATCGCATACACGCAAAGGCGAAGGCAGCCTTTGACCTCAGCGCATTGCGGTGGCCTCTCCGCCCACGACGCCAGATGTCGGCTAGACAGAGACACCCACAACGACAGACAGACACTATAATAAATAGTCGTCACTTCCACGCTCTGATCTCACCAATCCATAACGATGGCTCATTCTAGTTGCCAACACTTGCTCCTAATCTCCTTCCTTCTCCTCCTCGCCTTCTCCTCTTCCCTTGCCAAGCAATCTTTCCGGCCAACGGCCCTGGTCATCCCTGTCTCCAAGGACGCCTCAACCCTCCAGTTTGTGACCCATATTGGACAGAGGACTCCCCTCGTGCCGGTGAACTTGATGGTCGACTTGGGCGGCCAGTTTCTGTGGGTGGACTGCGAGGACTCGAGCTACGTGTCCTCGACCTACCGTCCTGCAAGGTGCGGATCGGCCCAGTGTTCACTCGCTCGAGCGAGTGGCTGCGGAGACTGCTTCTCCCCCGCCCGGCCTGGCTGCAACAACAACACCTGTGGTGTGATCCCTGACAACACCATCACGCGCACCGCTACAGGTGGGGAGGTCGCATCTGATGTTGTCTCGGTGGCCTCCACCGACGGGTCGAACCCCGGCAGGGCAGCCAATGTGTCGAGCTTCATCTTCGCCTGTGCCCCAACCTCCTTGCTGGACGGGCTCGCCAGTGGGGTCAAGGGCATGGCAGGGCTCGGACGTACAAGGATAGCGTTGCCTTCACAGTTCGCATCGGCCTTCAGCTTCCACCGGAAGTTTGCCATATGCCTCTCGTCCTCCACCTCGTCAAGTGGTGTCATCTTCTTCGGCGACGGCCCTTACAATCTCCTCCCGAACATCGATGCATCAGCATCCTTGACGTACACTCCACTTTTCATCAACCCAGTGAGCACGGCTTCGGCATACAGTCAGGGGGAGCCATCATCCGAGTACTTTATCGTAGTCAAGTCCATCGCTGTCGGAGACCTAGCCGTGGCACTGAACACAACCCTCTTGACCATCGACGGTGAGGGCAACGGCGGGACCAAGATCAGCACTGTCAATCCGTACACCGTCCTTGAGAAATCCATCTTCACCGCCGTCACGGATGCATTTATCTCCGAATCGGCTGCCAGGAACATCACCAGGGTGGCGTCCGTGGCACCATTCGAGGTGTGCTTCAGCTCAAAGAATGTGGGTAGCACTCGAGTCGGCCCAGCGGTGCCCTACATCTACCTGACGATGCAGAACAAGGACACTGTGTGGACTATCACAGGGTCCAACTCGATGGTTGAAGTAAGCGATGATGTGCTGTGCCTGGGGTTTGTCAACGGCGGGGAGAACCCAAGGACGTCGATCGTCATCGGAGGGTACCAGCTCCAGGATAACTTGTTGAAGTTCGATCTGGCTTCTTCGAGGGTTGGGTTCAGCTCTACTCTCCTCGGCAGGCAAACGACCTGTGCCAACTTCAACTTCACTAGCAGCCCATGAGAGCCACCAGTGATCACATAAAAGTTACAGCTTGATGAATAAGTGGACGTGATGAATAAGTAAATTAATTGCTTTGTCCCAACTGAAGGTTCATTTCTCATCAAAAAGAGAGAAGAAAAAACTCCGCGAAATAGCTAATAAAAGAGTAATGTCAGTATGGGAATAACTTCAACTCGAAGTAGGTCATCTGAAGAGCACCATTCATGGGCCAGATGATCGTCTGTTTGCTTACGGTATTATCTCGAAATCGAACACTAACATTTCTGCATCTCTTATTGGACTAAGCAGCTGCAGTCTTGATTAATTGAAGTACCAAAATTTTTTAATAGTATGCAGTGTACCACAAGGAAAAACAGGATTAAATGCCTACATCAAGGTCTATAAGCCGTCATTTATGAATGCGATCTCAAGTGGTTTCTTGTCAAACAACAGCCGGGACAGCTGGGGAACGAAAAAAATCCAACAGTACGACGATAAACGGGAAACAAAAATAATTAAACCATATAGACCATCGCAGAATTTAAACAGTTAATTATAGTGAATTTTAATTTGACTATTAAGTGGTGGATAAGGAAAAACAAATGAAGTTATGTACAAGAGTCAAGGTTACTGGAGCCGTTATTTATGAATGTAATCTCTAGTGGTTTATCATTAACCAGCAGCCGTGACAACTGGGAATACCGATAGGAATTCAATGGGTCAGAGCAGGGTAGGTCTCTGAAGACCCGGGCCTGCCAACCCGTCCCGCCAGGTGACCTGCCACGGGGTCTGTTTGAGTCGACCCGTACAGGCCGGGCCTAACCTGGCCCACCCCATTTTGACCCATGATATGAAAAATCAATTAAAATAACATTGAATATAAAATAAAATACGAAATCAATATGTATTATATATATAATGTAATAGATATTATACATATTATATGATGTATTATGCTGGGCGTGGCCGGGGTGGGCTAGGACGGAGGTCGTACCCAGACCCGCCCTATTCTGTGCATGAGTCCAGTCATGCGGGTCGGATGGATGTTGCCATCCCTAAATCTCGAGACGGGTTTTCACCAAAAAAGCTAGTGGGGTCCGCAAAGCTATGTTTCTTTCAGAAGGACGTGTGAAAGGGTAGTTTTTAAAATCAGACTGGACCGGGAACCGGTGTAGTCATGAGTTTATGGGTCGGACCGGAGGTTCAGCGGGCTGATCGTATGTTTAATAAATAATATTAATAATATAATATTATTAATAAATTTACATAATATCATAATTTGAATATAATTTATAATAAACATTATTAATATAATCATTATATTAACTAAAAGTTTAATATAAAATATAAATATAAGTTTAGTAAATAAAATAGGTGCAATATAATAGATTTTTTTTTTAATTTTAAGTCGTTCGATTTTCTCATAAGTTTAATTAGATTCACTGGTCGAATTAGGAACCGGCTAGTTCAATTAAAATTTTTCTCTTTAAATGTGTAATTGGATTTTTTATAGGAACTGGATCAAGGGAGTGGCCTCGGTCCTAGCCCTTGAAAATGAATGAAGA
Source organism: Sonneratia caseolaris (assembly GCA_900006705.1). Taxonomy (NCBI): domain Eukaryota; kingdom Viridiplantae; phylum Streptophyta; class Magnoliopsida; order Myrtales; family Lythraceae; genus Sonneratia; species Sonneratia caseolaris. The sequence goes on along the minus strand of CXYZ01004552.1, from coordinate 71,968 downwards.
AAGGAGAAGAAATTATAATAAAAGTTGTCAATCATATAATGCTATGAATGTATCAATCACAACAGTAATCATCGTTTTGGTTTGTATACGAGAATTTAAGATCTTCATTAAACATCAACTCTCCTGATGTACTCCATTGAAAAGAAGATTTCAATATCAATTGCACGCATAATAAATTTATTTTCTGACAAGTTTTTTCATTTATTTTAATATGATGTCTACTTTGTACCATAAAATAAGTAATTATAAATTTTCATTTTTTTTTAGTTATTATAATTTCGATACCCA
>CXYZ01004552.1:26255-56867 GCA_900006705.1 Sonneratia caseolaris | reverse complement strand
CCCCCCCACCCCATGGTAATGGACCTTGCCAGCCAGGCTTCAAAGCTGATTGACAGTTGGAATTCAGTTTATTTCTTGAATTGTAAGTCAAAACGAGATCCGAATTGATTTCCATGCACGAACAAGAAGCATATGATATAATCATCACTTCCTGTTTCATAGAATCCAAATTGCTGTTCTTGTTCGACTTACTAGAGGTTTGTCCCATCGGAGTTTGGAGTCGAAGAGGACAGGATCACAGCACTTCCTCCATTCCAAGCATTCCTAGACAAGAAGAAAAGCGTCAGAAGGGCAATAGAAGCTGCTGGTATCCCGTACACTTACATTTCCGCGAATTGCTTCGGTGCTTATTTCATTAATCTCCTCCTCCATCCATTCGAGCAAAGGAACGATGTACTCGTCTATGGAACCGGCGAAGCAAAGAGTACGGCATTTCCTGCTAAAGCGAAAGCTAAGGGGGTATATAGCTCGACTGTGTGGTAATGTTGAACTTTTACTCACAACATTGTGTTTTTTTTTTTCTGCCAGCCGTCTTAAATTACGAAGAAGATATTGCCAAATACACTGTCAGGGTGTCGTGCGACCCGAGAGCATGCAACCACATCGTGATATATCGGCTTCCCAAGAATATCTTTACCCAAAATGAATTGATATCACTATGGGAGAAGAAGACGGGTCGGGTTCTTGAGCGAGTTCATGTCCCAGAGAGAGAACTCGTGGAGCACTCCCAAAGTAAGAGAAACCTTAGCTGGTTCCCTTATTCCTCCATACTTGGATGTCTTTTTTACATCTTTTACACTGAATTTTCCCTAATTAGATTAGACTAACACTAATCCTTATCAGTAATAGAGATTGTTCAGGAGAAGCTACACTTAGTTCGGGTGGCAACCAAATTGGCTTTTTTGTTATCTACTATATAGTATCCAATCGTACAATAAGTTTTGAATAATACAAGTTCGACTATGATCGGTCTATCAAACGTAAAAATATTTCCAATCATAAATTTTCTCTATTCAAGCAACTAGTATGCCATGCCCAAATAGCTCCAGATGGACGCATTATCCTGGTCTGGGTTTTTTTCTCTCTTTGCAGCCCTGCCGGATCCGGAGAACATACCAGTGTCGATCATTCACTCCATCTTCGTGAAAGGCGACACAATGGGCTATGAGCTGAAGGAAGGTGATCTCGAGGTGTCAACGATGTACCCTGGTATGGACTACACATCCACCGATCAGCTGCTTGATATGTTTCTCGCGGGGAAGGCTCCTCCTCCGGCTCGTGCTGCATTTGCTTGAAGCTTTCACAGTAGCCATCGATCAATCTCACTTGCTCCTATATCGATATAAGGGATGAATAATGCAGGACTACATCTTTGATTTAATTTTCAGTTGACTGCAGAGAATATGTAACTGGAGTTCTTCTAAAAATTTGTGTTAAAAATAACTTCACTTTCCACAACTGAGTGAAGGTTATCTTGAAAGGATGAACACCAGAGAACAGGCCCTGAGCCTGCTTTATATTAGCAGCTCACTGCCGAAGTGATGTACTTCGAGTTCCTGGCTAATTCAAGAAGCCGAACCTCGGCATTGGGAACAGCTAAATTCCAACATCAAGTTTGATCACATGCTGATGAACTACATGAATGTTGTTTTTTTATGCAAACTTTTCCCCCATAAACAAAAGAAAAAATGGTCGCCGTCACATGGGGCAATTGCACACTGTGTTAGAAGAGCCAAACCAAACTGCAGAAACAGGCGATCATGAAATAGATTATGGGGACACAAAAATCCAGATTGAACTTTCTATTTGGGGCGACATGGAAACTCCAAATTGTTGGGCTAAACTCCTCCATAGGTCCAATACTGGAACAAGATTACCAGTGAATCGGGTAGAGGTAGCAATTCAGGCGGACCCGCTCTTGTCGGGTCGGTCCAGTACGGTCTGATAAGATAATGGTCTGATGATGACTTCTAGTCTTGGCACGGCCCAAAATGCTAATCGGGCAGCCTGGCCCAGCTGATAAGCAGGAATTTCTTTGACAATTCATAATTTGTCTCTTGTTTTTCATTTAGATTCATGTCAATCGAATTATCGGACCAATGAGAAAATAAATATTTTAAATCTATCAGGCTATCAGGCTGGGGCAGTCCAAAATTTATCGACATGAGATCGGGCCACTTCGGCCTGGCACAATAAGCAATTGGCCCGATAATGCATGGGCGCCAAGGCATTGTGTTATCAAGCCGGGCCCAAAATTGCCACCTCTAACTCGAGGCATGATGGAAATGATCGAGCCCATCCAAATGAGAACACAAATGTGGCAGTCGAAGTTATATTGGGATACATGATATTGTAATATTATTATTGACTATCGACGTGAATTCAAGAAATCTCTAGTATTAAATTCGTTATGAGTTTTTAATAGATCAAATTTATATTCATTTAAAAGATTAAATTGATAAATAGTGAAATCTTTTTATAAGTTTACCATCTTCTCTTTATTTGGTCAATTTATAATCATATACCTCAATACCTCTCTCTTTACGTGCCAAGGAGGAGAAGATAATAAATGTATATGTGTGTGTTTGTATGCATAATATGTATTACATCTTCTGGCACGTAAAAGTGAAAGAAGTAGGCTCAACTGTGCAAAAGCCTGATTATCAGTCTTCTTTGACGATGACCGAAAATGCCACAATCATCTGGCTCAATTAGGTACTGCAATGCGGTCAATGGGGCACTAATCCCATCTGCTAAATGTCGTAGCTCGGCCTTCCCGATCTCGTAGATGAGATGACTGAATTCATCATCCTCGAGATAATGGACCTTGCCAGGCTCCACTGCATTGACAGGTCGAGTGCAGTTAAGTCATCAAATTTGATAATCCAAACACTATCCTCAGATGTTGAAATCCTTGAAGGAGACAGTACGGAACGCTGATTGACTGGCACATGGCAGCAGCATATGATATAATCATCTCTCTTCCTGTTTTTACTTTTGTAAAATCCAAATCGACGTTTCTCTTGTTTTAATTCACTAGAGGTTCATTCCATTGGAGTTCAGAGTCGAAGACGACAGGATTACGGCACTTCCTCCATTCCAAGCATTCCTTAGACAAGAAGAAACGCATCGGAAGGACAATAGAAGCTGCTGGTATCCCGTAAACTTGTGTTTTCGCGGATTGCTTCGGTGCTCATTTCATTAACCTTCTCCTCCATCCATTCGAGCAAAGGCCCGACAACGTACTCGTCTATGGAACTGGTGAAGCAAAAAGTACGGCATTTTCTGTTCAAAAGAAGGCAAAGGGATGTAGCTCAACTGTGCCACGAAGTTAAATTTTTACGAACAAGACAGGTCATATTCTCAAGCGAGTTCACGTCCCGGAGAAAGAACTCGTGAAGCTCTCCCAAAGTAAGAGAAGCCCAGCTGCTCCGACATAGATTTTCTCTATTCATGAGACTTACTTGAATGTTGTATCCAAATAGCTCTAGATGTACTCCATTTCCAGTGTGAAGAAAACCCCGAGATGGGTTGATAAAAGAGATGCGCTATCTTGGTTTGGGTCTTTGATTGTTTGCAGCTTTGCCGGATCCAGAGAACATACCAGTGTCGATCATTCGATCCGTCTTTGTGAAAGGCGCCATGATGAGCTTCATGAGCTAAGGGAAGATGATCTCAAGGTATCAACAATGTACACTGATATCGACCACGCATCCACAGATCAGCTGCTCGATATGTTTCTCGCAGGGAATGCTCCTCCTCCGGCTCGTGCTGCATTTGCTTGAAGCTTTCGCAACCAATTTCGCACTTCATATGCCCTTACACGGATATGTGAGATGAATCGAAAGGACTGCACCTTCTATTTTCAGTAAACGGCAGGGTATATACAACAGTTTCTCTTGAAATTTGCTTAGGGGCGTCCAGTCGGAATATATTAGCATCCAATTGCAGGAGTGATGTGTCCCCCAAGTTTCTGATCGATCCGAGAAGTGAAGCCTCTTCATCAGAAGAGTAAAATTCCAACTTCAAGCTCACTACACATGCTGACAAATTACATGAACATTGTTCTTGATGCCACGCAGAGCTGACTCTTTCCCGCATAAACAAAAATAGAAAAATACAACTGAGTAGGGCAATGGCGCTACTGATCGGAGAGCCAAACCAAGGGGCATCCTCTGAGCCTGTAACAAAACAGCCAATCATGGGAGTGATTACAGGAACGAATCCAAAGTAAACATTCTGTTTGGAAGAGAGACGGAACAATTCCAAAGTGAACATTCTCTTTGGAAGAGAGATGGAAACTCCAAACTGTGGGTGTAAACTTCTCGGTAGATCCTACTAATGGAACAAGATTTCCCATACTTGAGGCCTGAATGTATGATAATGACTATCCAGATGTGGCTCGGAAAATAGCCTGGGATCTTCAATACAACATTTCATGCATGTGGTCTTCAACCATCTTTTGCAAATCATCTTGAGATAAGAGGGTTTTGTTACCACCAGTACCAGCTTTATCATATGGCTGGGCCATCTTCCGAAGGAACTGCATTGACAAGTTCAAATAAGCATTCAATGCCATCGAGCAGAAGCAATCTATTTAACTTTAATACCAGTGCTTCTACTAAAGGGAAAAAGTAAGGTTATATGACAGAAATACCTCCCGTGCTATATGCACAGCCATGTCTGTGCTCAAATTCAGATGTGCGTCACGTAGATGAGACAGTATCCACCCAGGAAGCTTTGAACGCTTATCATGACGACTATACCTGCCCAAAAAAGAATCCAAAACGTTTTATTGAGGTAATTCCTCGACAGGGAGAGTAACTCTTTGAACGGTTCATAATAAGAAGAGCTAACAGTTTCTGATGAAACTAGACATTTAGATGCGTTCATATTTTTGTACATGAAGATCAAGATTAAATTGCAAACGCTTGGTTAGCATAAGTCTTACATGGTTGTCCCTCAGTGATGTTGCATGTTCACATGAGAACATGAGGACCACACAAGTAAACAAGAAGCCTAGCTGGTGTCAGAACAGCCTTTGTCATGTTAAAGACTAGTTCTATTATTAGCAAGAAGAGCACCTTTTCATTACTAAAGGCACAGATGTGGGAAAATGTGTCCAAAGGATGTAGAAAACATGTTAAAAAATGACGAACAAATCAAATGATGGAATGCCATCCATTACATATAAATACATATTAATCCCAATAACCATTGCCTTTGAACAAACTGACAAGTTTTTTCTCAGATATATTATTACATGTTCAATAATTCCTTCAATGCAATAAGAAAATCATTCATAATTAGGCATGTCTTGGAATTACAGTGACATACTAACCTTTTATCAGCAAAAATCATCATCCCATAGTCTGCCTTTGATCGGATTACTCGACCAACACACTGAGCCGCCTGCCTCTGTTTCAGAAAATTCAATCAACAAACTCTATTATTGTGGCTGGAAAGACATAATGGACAGAAAACCATACCAAGGCATCAAAAGTTAAGAAGTCGCCTTCCTTTATCTGAAATGTATCACGTAGGTACTCCAACCTAGCAAGCAGAATTCTGCAACACAATTTTATACTTGCAATTAATAACAACATCATATATTAAGCAGGAATAACATTGGATTCATCCTACTAAACACTGGGTACATCAGAGCCACAAGGTGGAAACATACTTGCTCAGAGTGTACTGGAAGGGAACACCAAACATGATGACGAGTCTCCCATAATGTCGGTCAAAATCTATTCCTTCAGCAACTTTTCCCCTGCAAAAGGTAGAGGTTGACAATATACCTCAAAATGTCAATAGCCATCAGAAGAAAAGCAAAACTTTAGAAACAATGCAGCCCATAATATGCATGCACGCTTTGAGGCAAGATATTTGGGGTTTGTGTTTTAGCAAATTAACAGAAAATTCCTATGTAAAGCAGGCACTATGTCAACATTTGAACTAGCTGAAATGAGCATGTCGAAGGTGGCGCTGCATGAAAAGTAGTTTTCTATGTCAACTCCAGGTTAACAAATGTAGAAGTAGCCTAACAATATACAGGTGCAAGGCAAGACTCTTTTGGTTCAAGAGGATAATCATCCACATTGTCATATTGTTGTGTAGCATAACGATTATATCATATCAGGTACCTGGCAACAGAGAAAAACACTGCACCTCTCCCACAGTCACAAGCTCTACGATAGTTATCCAAAGCCAATGTGGTTTCCACCACATCTTGTGTCTCAATGAAGACAAGCTTATACTGCATTATTTCCTACAATTAAATAATATAGCACAAATTAGTAACCTTCTAAAAAAGAGTGAGGATTCAAGTAATGCAAAACATGTTTTCTCCACTGTGGTTGCAATAGGTAACAAAAAACTTGGTAAGAAGAAACCAGCCACTAAACTCACCTTCAAGATACCACTTTCATTCCAGCTACTTACTATTTCATCCATATAAGAGTAACTGACAAAGAAGCACACTATACCATCAGGAACAACTGACACCATTTCCAGCAAGAGCCTCCCATAATTCCTAACTACCCCAAGATCACTTCGCATGTCAAACTTGGTACTGACTGGCAGCTGATCACTGCAATATAAAAGAAGAAATCAATATTACCACCTTCAATAAGCTAAACATGGCTTCAGATTGAACGGCGGAATCAAGTTCATATACGGGATGCTGATGAAATAGAGCCTAGGTATATTCTTTTACCTTCCACGAGTAAGAACCATAGGGCATATGCAATCTCTTGTCAGGGACATGGTGAAACTCCGACTAACTACTGGATTAAAATTTAGAAGACGAGGGTACAGATCAATTGGGCTCAGAGTGCCAGATGTTATAACAACTGTCTGGAACCGGTCAAAGACAGGCTTTATTGCAAGAGAAGCATCATGGCAACTGAGCTGCAGCACAGGGTCTTGAACATCTGGCATTCTCTCATCAAAAGGCTCAATGATAATCGAGAATCCACGAGCATATGTGCCCACAAGTGTTGCAAAATCGCAGATAGTTTGTATTGGCAAAAACTCATCGGTGTCAGTAATTTCCAGTGTGAGCATGAGAGAGTGGAGGCGATCATAGCAGAACTTCAAGGTTTTCTGGTCGATTCCAGCATGATTATTAATGGAAGCAACAAAAGTAACAGGACCTTCTTTCTCGACACTGTCGGTTTCAAGACGGCCTTTAAGGTATTGGACTAATCTACGTAAGACACGGACAAAAAAATCTGCTCGTCGAATATTTCCAGGAACAGCCTCCTTCAGAATATCATCAGGTAATGCAGGATTTGCAAGCCAGGTATCATTTACTGTATACATACCAAAATAGCAATGAGGATGATGTAGTACAATGTTTATACAATAAAGATGTCTATATTAATCAAATGGCAGATCCACTTACCTTGTAAGTCTCCTCTCTGTGCCAATCCCTCGACAAGCCGATTGTACTCTGCTCTCAACCTACTCTCATCTGTGGCCTTGAATCTTTCTACCATATTAAACAGCTCATTCTAAGACATTGTACTTTGGTAGATACAAGAGTTCAAAATAAAAATCAGTTTCCTATTGCAACTCATAGGACATGAAAATAACCAAAACTGCAATAGAAAAGATTGATGCCTCAAAAAATAAAAGTACAACAGAGCAGCAAATAACTATGAACATTGTGCTTGCAAGAATTCACAGTTTTTTAAGAAAAAACAATACCATCAAGAACAATAAATGCATACCTTTGGATCTCCTGCTCCATTTTTGTGAGATTCCTTGTTGCCCCTTCAAGGGTTTGTCGTCTCACAGAGACACTAAGTGCTTCTATACACACATTGTCGATATTATGTGCCTCATCAAAAACCACAACAGACTCTCTCTGCATTTCCTTTGATATAATCCCAGCAACTTTAGGGTCAAGCAAATACTGGTAACTATACACCACCACATTAGCAAATTGTACCATATGCCGAGCCAAGAAGTATGGACACCACCCTTTAGATTTTCCAAATGCCCGCATATCCTACATATTAGGAGGAGTCAAATTCAGATCCCAATAAAAAAAACCATCATTTAACCATGTAACCGGAAAGTAATTCAAGAAGTGATGACAATTAAATTAATAGTGATGATAAACCATGACAAATTATGTGGTTAGATTAAATGATTAGATATATGATAGTGAAGTTGAGCAGGACAGACCAAAGTCAGTTTATAAACAAATGCATTGCCCGACATTTCAGCTCAATGGACAATCTCATAAGGATTGATTGAACAGAACATCAAGACGCTGCAAAAGGGCTTCTCCCCATAACAGAAGAAGTTCGAAGCTTTTGCATCAAATATAATACCTGCAGTGTATATACACCAGGAGGCAACACAGCTCCCGACCCCGCCCTCTCATACTCCTCAAAGAACTCGCAGGTCGAGACATTAGGATTGCTCTCTGCCAGAGCCCTGACCCAGCTAGCGGTAAGCTTCCTACACCCAGCGTCTACAGAATCTCGGTTCTCAGCAGACACAACCCGTGGATTCACACAGAGATTCTTCCTCGAAGACAAGCCTACAGCAAGGATTCTGGCGGCAGGGCCAAGGTGCTGGACCTGGTAATCGTGGAGCTTCTTAAGCTCGGCTAAGGTTTTCTCCATTTCGTGGACGGTGCGGGTACAGTAAAGGAGCTTCAGCGGGGACTGCGGCTTGGAGAGGGCGTAACTGGTGATGAGGGAGAGGAGGGCTATGGTCTTTCCGGTTCCCGTGGGCATCTCGAGGAGGCAGTGGCCCTTGGCATCTAAGGCGCGCTTGAGCTCCACCATATACGAGTACTGCTCTGGGTAGATATTGTCGTAGGGGAAGTACACGGTCACATCCTCGATCTGGAACTTCATCGCTGCTGTTTTACGACTTTCGCCGTAGAAGCACCGGCGGAAGGGAACGACGGAGGAGGGTGGTGGGGAAGGAGGGGATTAAGCGTGCCAGTGGAAGCAGGTTTCGGCCTCCTCCTTCTGTCCCCCACTAACACCACCGATTAATCTGCGTGTTGACATTGGACCGGTTTCCTTCGACCGGAATGGGGGCGAACCGCCAGTGCGCTGAAACAGCTAAACCGCCAATTTGAAAGCAAATTATTTCTACAACTTACCATACTGACAAGTAATAACTTCACTAACATGGAATTATCTTCACATTTTTCATATATTTTTTAATTACAACTAAAATAATCAATTTTAATGTAAATTCTTATAAATTTTATTAATTTACAGTATATTACAGTTAACTTTAAACGGATTAATATATTTAATATTTTTATTATTGATATCTAGATGGACACAATAAGTTCATCGAATATACAATACATAATTCATGCCAAGTCCGCAGAATAGGTTGGGGAGTGAGGATCTGAGCACTCGGTGAAAGGAAACCAAAGCAAAATCGGCAGAAATTACTTGGACAAGGTTCACATATCTACCTTGATATGTGTTAGGTTCGGGCTGGAGAAGTGCAGAACTCATTTCTTGCAAACCAAGGATGTTCCCCCACCCTCCGGTGTTGGTTCTGATGAATTCAGGAAATGGTAGCCCTTAACTAGAAGTGTAAAATTCCAACTTCAAGCTCAGTACATGCTGATAAACTACATGAATATTGTTTTTGATGCAAAACAGACTTATGCAGCCAAGAAGTAGCTCTCCTCTTGTAATACAGGGTAAACTCCTTACCCCATAATAGGGCAATGGTGCACTATATATCAGAAGGTCAAATCAATGGACAAACTATAACCCTGTGATAAAACAGCCAGTCATGTGATAGTTTACAAGAAGAAATGCAAAGTAAACCTCTGGTTGGTGAACGAATGGAAAATTCAAATGGTTATCCTGAACTTTCTCCATAGACCGGCACCTGTGGCCTGAATGTATGATCAATCCTAACCTGGTGAGTGGCATTTGAATGAGATATGGCTGGGAAAATAATCCGATACCTTCAATACGACTTTGGCCATTTTGTACTAATCCTGGGACAAAAGTGTTTTGCTACCACCAATGGCCTTATCAAACGGCTGGGCCATCTTCCAAAGGAACTGTATCGCAGATTTGAATAAGAATTCAATGCAATCAAGTCAAAGCAACCTATTTAGCAGAAATTCTCAGCAGCTCTGAACTGACTAGGACAAAAGTGTTTTGCTACCACCAATGGCCTAATCAAACGGCTGGGCCATCTTCCGAAGGAACTGTATCTGCAGATTTGAATGAGAATCCAATGCAATCAAGTCAAAGCAACCCATTTAGCTTAAATTCTCAGCAGCTCCGAACTGACTAGGACAAAAGTTGTAGGATGGAAATACCTCCTGCACCATATCCATAGCCTTTGAGCATGATCACATAGATGAGGCAGCATATGCTTCCTTTGATGGCTACACATGCAAAAATATCCTAAAGTTTTTATTAAAATAATTCCTGAACAGGGAGAATCACTTCTTTGAACATCTCACAATAGGAAATTCTAATTTCTCACAAAATCAGAAAGCTACATGTGCTCATTAGTGAGTCATTGATAGAAATTGTTTTGGGCTTCTTATTTTGGTACATGAAGATCAAGATAATTTGTAGAGACTTGGTTAATACAAGTCTAACATGGTTGGCTGGCTTACTGATGTTGGATAATATAAGGAGCACATAAATAAACAAGAAGCCTGCTTGTTGTCAAAACAGCAATTCCATGTTCAAGCCTTAATTCTATATTTTTCATAAAGAATTTGTTTTAATTACTTAAGATACAAATGGAGGTGTAAGAATTAGTGCAAAGGAATGTAGCTAAATACGTTCAGAAATTGATAAAACAAAATCAATCAGTGGAATGTCAGTAAATGCATCTAAATGTCTCTCAATCCCAATAATCATTGCCTTGGAACTAAAAAATGAAAAGTATTTTTTTTTCAGACATATTACAGGGTCAACAATTTTACCAATGTGAAAAGATAAACATTCATAATTAGATAAGTAGGGAAGTTCAATGAGAGGACTAACCTTTTGTCAACAAATATCGTAGCATCCCATATTCATCCTTCAATCAGATTACTTGACCAACAACCATGCCACTTGCCTCTGCTCATATGATTTCCTTGGCTTGTGGATTCCTTGGATGATAAAGTTGAGGTGCATAGCCTTCTCTCCCAAGTTCTTGTAGAAGAATCTCCAGTGTGGAATATATTTCCTCAGATTGGGGGTGAGAGCTGTCTGCAGAAACAAAAATGTGAGTGTTGTTGTCAATCTCAACCCAGCTCTGCCCAGGTATCTTTTGAAGCCCTCTTTCCTTCATCATACGTCGAACTCTATGGACCCCACTCCACTGGCCTGCACCAGCATGTACATTTGATAACAATATGTAATACCCAGAATTTTCCGGGTCCAAGTCGAAGAGATGCCTCGAGGCTATCTCAGCAAGGTCCACATTGCCGTGAACCCTACATGCTCCCAAGAGGGTCCCCCATACACCTGCATCTGGGGTAAAGGGCATGCTCTTTATGGTCTCAAAGGCTTCTTTCAAACGACCTGCACGCCCAAACAGGTCTACCATGCATGCATAATGCTCCATCCCAGGCAGAATTCTATATTTGTCCTTCATGTAATAGAAGTATTGAATCCCTTGATCAATCTCACCAGCATGACCGCATGCTGATATTATTGCTAGAAATGTCACGTGATCGGGAAGAAGACAATTCTCCAACATTCGATGGAATAGAGAGAGACATTCATCGAGGAGACCATGCATACCATAAGCTGCAATTATACTGTTCCAGGAGACCTCATTCCTCTCTTCCATCTGGTCAAACACATAACGAGCAAGTTTCAAATTTCCACATTTTGCATACATGTCAATCAGTGTACACTTGCCAAAAACATCTGAGCAGTCAGGGTGTTTGATCATGTAGCCATGAATCTGTTTCCCATTATAAAGTGCAGGTAAGCTTGCACAGGCAGAAAGGGTAGATGTTACACTGACAGAGTCATACTTCATCCCTTCAGACATTCCCATCTGTCGAAAAAGATGAATGGCTTCTTCAGGTTTCCCATTCTGTGAGTAGCCCGTGATCATTGAATTCCAGCAAACAGCATCTTTTTGGGACATGTTGATAAAGACATTACGAGCAAGATCCAAGTTTCCACATTTTGCATACATGTCCAGTATTGCACTTCCCACATAACACTGGGACTCGATCCCATTCTTGAGTGCAAAAGCATGCACTTCCTTCCCTAACTTCAGAGACACCAAACTTGCACATGCAGGTAAAAGACTTGCCAGTGTAAGTGAATTTGGATATATTCCCTTATCCATTAACTCCCTGAAAGTTTCGACAGCATCAATGTTCATACCATTGAGCACATATCCTGAAATCATCCCCGTGTAGATTGCAGTATCTACTAGGCTTGTTTGTTTGAATATTGTCCTCGCCATCTTCACATCCCTGCACTTGCAGTAAAGGTCAATAAGTGCACTCTTCAAGAACACATCCAACAGAACTCCCTGCCTCAGAATATATCCGTGAGCTTCCTTACCATGTTTTAGAGTCCCCAGTTCAGCAATGGAAGGAAGGAGGCTTGAGAAGGTCACTGAATCAGGTTTTATGCAAAGGTCAATCATCTCATCAAACAAATTAAGAGCCTCTTTCATCATTCCATTCTGCACATGCCCAGAAATGATTGCATTCCACAGCACTACATCACTCCGTGGCATAGTCTCGAATATCTTACGAGCATCAAATAATTGCTGGCTTTTTGAGTAAACAGCCACCAGAGTGTTGGCCACAGGCGGGTTTTTCTCAAAGCCGAAAATTATGCTAAGCCCATGGAGCTGAGTGCCTAGCCTAATAATTCCTTCTGCTGCACAGACTGCTAGAATGCTTACGAATGTCACTGAATTGGGTTTCATCCCACTCCGTCTCATTTCCAGAAACACTTGAACAGCATCAATATAATCTTTATTTTTCAGATACCCATACATCATCACATTCCACAAAACACAATCTCTATTTGGCATAACATCAAATAATAGTCGAGCATCATCAATACACCCATTCTCTGCATATAGCTTGATCAAGGAACTGCCAACAAACATGTCATCCTCAAGACCCATCATCCGAATCCTTTGATGGACCAATCTACCCATACCAACACTCCCCAACCCACCACAAGATTTGACCACATAGGGAAATGTATACTTGTCAGGGCATATACCAAGACCTAACATCTTCAAGTAAAACAACACGGCAAATTGGAACTGACTGCATATAGTCAACCCTCTGATCATCCAATTCCAGGGCAAAGAATGCTGAATTTCCATTCGGTAGAACACAGTGGTGGCATCAAAAAAGCTGCCACAGAGAACGTACATGCCCAAAAGCTTTGAGCACAAATGCGAACAGGAGCTAAGCCCATATGTGATGACTTGAGCATGAAGTTTTCGGCCAAAATGGAGGTCAGAGGGGGCAGAGCAAGATTGCAGTAGCAATGCAAAGTGGTTAGCTGAATGCTCTTCAGGATGTGAAAGGAAAGAAGCTGAATTTGATTTGGGAAGAGAGGGCTCGAAACTGCAGGCAATGGCCGATATGAAGCTTCTCAAGAAGAGGAAAGGGCTCCATCTTTTTGTAGATGAAACACATCCGTGTGGATTCAGCTGAAAGTATCCAGCTAAAATCATTGAACATGGCTGATATAGAAATATCAACCTTCATCAATGCATCATAATTAGAGCCAATTAAGCAGCATGGTGTTTCAACCAAAACATTAAATTAGACAATCACTTTCAAGCAGATATGACAAAACTAGCTCAACTTCTTACTCCCTCCTTGTGTGATTCTGACAGAGATTTCAAGAAAGACTATATAGGTTCTACTACTTCGTCAATCCTCACCTCCTGTCATAAAAAATGATATTATATCTTTCAAGCCCATGAAACATAGAATTCTTGGCAAATCAATACTAAAAGCACAAAATATATGCAACAAGGATGGTGTAGATAACACCAAAAGCTAGCACAGAGTAAGGAAAACATCCGATATGCAATCCACACTAAGTGATAGAATTGATCTACAAACAGCAAATACTCGGATACTTAAAGCATAGACGCCTAATTGCAGTCATGACTGTGGCAATATGCCCCATATTCTATCACAGCAAAGGGGTCAGAGCTGAAAAATTACAAGGTCTTGTAAATATACACCCAAAAAGAACCCCATAAGACAGTTTAATTACAACCCAACAAAAAGGATTCAGCAATTGTTAAGGAAAATGGCATTCAAGAAAATGGAAAAGAATGAAACCAGGAAACCTTTTCACTGTCTCATCCTCTGTCAGCAAGAAGTTGGGAAGTCCAAAAAGAAGTAAACAAGAAAAATGATACATTCACCCAAAAAAAAGAATAAATTTACCATCAAGTTTACATCTAGAACAGGCCTGGCAATTTGGGTCAGCCTGGTCTTATTGGGATATTGACAGGCTGGGCCGGCATGGTCCGATAATACAAGAGCATGATAATCCTCGGCCCGTGTACGGCACCGATAAGCTTATCAGGTTGCCCGGCCCAATCCAATAAGCACAAATCTCTTGTGTACATCATATGGGTGGTCTGCAACTTGTGTACATGATGTTTGCTCTTACTCATACAGAATTCTCTCGCTTCTCAGTAAAAATTGAGAGCTAAGCACAACAAGCCCTTTTATTTTGTTTGTCTCTTTTTATGGCACTGAAGATTTAAGAAGAAAATCAATTCTTCTCAAAAAACACAATGCAGAGATTGTGAAACAGAATGAAGATGATGGTACATTGCTCATTGTGATGATTAATGGCCACAAGCACTGCCCATATCTTCTCCCTAGTACTCATCAATCAAATCATAATATTATTCATGCAACATTTACGCAAAAAATATACACACATACATACATTCATGCAAAAGTCAATGATGCCAAGGAGTAGAGATATCCAAAAGCCTTTGCATAATCACTTCCGCATAGATTCCCATAGGTGAGATGCCAAGTCTGTAAAGGGACCTGGCAGCCAAAAACTAAGAAGTAGATCTTAGAATCCATGGTAACTGACATTCTCAAATAATCTGTCCTACCATCCTATCCCTCCAAATTTTGTCAAAGCAACCAACTTGACCCTTGCATACTATGCATAAAAGTTCCTGTTGATTTCTCACTATAATCAAGCAAAATTCGATCTGTCCTTTTCAGTCCCAACAAGGGAAAAATATCAAAATGTGCTAAGAATAAGTATTTTATTAAGATATGGAATAAAATCAAAGTTGATGCATATCTAGGATGTAATAATCTGCATCAATTTAACGCTCCATTTTCAGACTTCTTTTTCTCTCAATTTATATCTTCAGTACTGCCCTAGATAATAATAGATAAAATATCAATAGAGGGTGGCTGCCCTCACTCAAGCTAGTTTGCCCATCCTTTGTGGAAATGTTTAAGTCTATTTCCTTTATCACATATAATTGCTGATAATACTCCGTGAAAGTATACATATAAAACTTTAGAGCTATCAAGGAAACTTACGATTCTTATTAAATCAGTTCTCAATGAAAAATCAGGTTTGAAGACACATAAAAATTGTTAACATCCTAGTGCTAAATTGCCATAACCAAACAAATTTCAAGCATTTCTTAGTACTAAGCAAAGGCAGAATCATGATGGCCAAGAAAGAATAACCTAAGAAAGCACTTTGTTCAGATGTCACATTTTGCAGGAGAAGCATCTCCTGTTACCACACAAAGAGGTCTCCCTCCATTTCTCCTAGGAAGGGAGGGAAAAAGGGAGGAGCGTGCTCTCCCTCCATTTCTCCGAAATAAAGATGCATGTTTTCATCTGATTCCCATTGATTCATTTTCCTCCCTTTCCACTCCTTCCTTCCACTTTCTCGCCCTAGCTAAATGGAATCCAAACAGAGTGGAAGGCTAGGGAGGTTACAGCACTCTGTCGTCTGCCACAGCAATACTATCATTTACAGGCCCATCAAACACATAAATTTTCACAAATCAGTACTAAAAGCATCAACTTTGCATAACAATCACACAAGCAACACGGAGCTATCATAGCCGCAGCAATGCAAGTACTGTGAAATCCACAACAGCGCTACGTTTGTTCTACAACAACAGAATTTTGGAACCCCAGAACATAATTGAGTGATCTCATGATTATGCCTCGAATTTCCTGCTAACTAGCTCCCTTTCTCATCCCGGCAAATGGGTCAAAATAATATTACAAGGTCTTGTAGAATATGCATAAAAAAGAAGCCACATGAGACAATATAATCACAACCCAGCAACAAAGGGTTCAACAAAGCAACGGTCTTAATAAGGGGCAGTTCTTCTCCGTTCTTCCGTGAGCTCCGATTTTCTATGTTTCGCTATGGCTTCTCAGTCCAGAAAAAGAAAAAGGAAAACAAAATTTGAGAACTTACCTCAGAGCTTGTTGGGTTTAACAATGAACCGGTTTAAGGGGGCTGAGACGAGTTGCCTCCATCGCCACGGGAAGTCTCTCACTTACAGAGTGCGGGCAGAGAAGAAAGTCCCAAAAATTCCTCTTGAAATTCGCAGCCTTCAACTGTACAATGACGAAGAGAAAACAAGGCTCGATGAAGTGGAGCAACGTATATTGGATTGGCGTCTGCGTCGCCGATTTTGCCCGGAAGCGGGCCTTTGGCGGTGACCGCCAGGAATGGACGGTCCCAATTTGTCCCCAGAAGTCTTTCATATTTCAGTTTGATACCTGTAGTTTCTCCAACTGTCTCAATATGATCCAAATTCCCATGTTTCTTTCTTTCTTTCTTTTTTTCTTTTTTATAATGAGCATATATGATAATCATATGCCACAATCGAAGAGTTTGGCTGTCTTAGCAATTTGTCAATCAATCTGTGCATACGTACATTAATATGCCAAAAAACCGTAATCTAATTTGACAACAGAAGGCCACCACGTTCCCATACCCTAATAATGGAAATCGATTGATGTTGATTTGAACAAGCTTTTATGACCACTCAATACTACCGAGCAGTTGTGTCCTCGCAATCAGCCCCCGAGGCAGAGCTAGCAATTTCTAACCCGACCCAACTCCAGCATGATAACATCGGCCAGGCCGACAAAGCCCAATAATTTTATTGGGAGTGCCTAGCCTAGGAGTTATCTGGCCGTGTTGGCCCGATAGCCCAATTACTCGGGTTGTGGCAATGGGGTTTAAAAGATAGGAAAGGAAGAGGGAAAGTATGGTAATGGACTTTAGCTGGACTTTCAATAGTAATTTAAATCTACACTTTAATTTTCTTTTTTTTAAATAGTTTTTTTAGTGGATCGACCTGGCCTGCCTAATAAATATTTGGGCAGTGATCGGGACTAGTCTTATTGGGTCATGCCAGCCCAGCACGATAATGTTAACCTGAATTACCGGCTCTACCTAGAGGCCTCAAATTGTCCCAAAAACAAAAGTCGAGTTGAGGATGATGGCCCTAAGGTGATCTTCCCACTTTACAAGTAAAAAAAAAAAAGAGATTGTTTCTATTTAGGTTTACAAGCAATGCTTGTATGTGGTGAGGGACTATTGTCCACGTGAGAAAATCATTTGGTAGATATAATATTTTGATATAAAAACTAACAGATATTAAGGTTAAATACAGTAATTTTCTTAGAATACAATATTTTAGCATAAATAATCAATTTTCGTCTAACTCCTTTAGCATTGGCAGCTGATGTTGGAGTTGACTCAGTGACACACGTTTGACTTTCATTAACAGGCAAAATGTTATTTAAATTTAATAAATAAAATAAAATAGGAGGACGGATCCCAACCTCGAGCACCTCCCCATCTTCGAGCCCACCAGAGGCCGGGTGGAACCTTCGGTGAGCTAGACGTGGAGGAGTAATGGAGAAATTACAGAGGTAGAAGTGGTTAGATGGTCATGGCAACAGCAGCTAGAAAATAAGAAAATATAAAGGGAAAAGTTGAGGCGGGTGGTAAGTTTTTTTTTTCATCATTGAATTCTCGTATTTGAGTTTTATATATATATATATATATATATATATATATTTTTTTCCTTTTAAGATTTGAAGAATTATGACAGAAAAACCTTGGTCGATCATGTATCTGTTAGTGTCTATTTGTCTTATCGATAACAAGCCAGATGCAGGGAAAAAACTTGTTAGAAAATTTTATCGTATTTTCAAGATAAAATTTAGAACCTCAGTCTTACCCATCAATCATCACATGCAAAGAGCCTCTCTCACCGACCCAAAATTCTTGCCACTTAAAATACAGTACGAGAGATATCTAGGAGAAATATTCACAAGGAATGAACTCTTGAGAGAGAGAGAATAAATAATGCAGTCAAAGGTGCAATATAAAATAATTTAACCATAAAATTGATGAGATTAAAAAACTTTTACGTAAAATATGTGATTCTCTTGGGTATTTGCTTAGGGTCAACAAGGGATGGCTGAAAAATTACAGATAAATTAGTACAAAATGTATTAGTAATATAATAATTTAGTACAAAATTTTTAAAATATAACTCCATACTATATATTCTTTCAAATGTGCTATATTTTAGTATATTCATTTAATATTTAATACTCTTCCGTACATGTTAATTGAATTTATTTTGAAATTTTAATATTCAATATTCAAAATTCATTGGTGTACATATTTGTTATAATATAATATGTCTGAAGATGCCAAATAAATTGCTGGCATTGGCCCAATAAGTCCGGGGCCGAGTGTGGCCCGAGGTGCTAATTGGGCCAGCCGAGCACCACCTGATAATTAAAATTTTTACATAAAATTATTAATCGACCTCTTATTTTTCTATTAAATTTGTAATAATTGTATTATTTAAACTAAGCCCGGAGCAATGAACCTTTTTGAAATGGCTCGTTCTGTCTTTGTAGCAGGGAAGATCAAAAAATTTTATCAAGAATGGCACACTTGCCCGGACCCAAAAATTATGGGGTTGTGCCGGCACGGCTTGATAACCTAGTGGCCCAATGAGCTCTGGCCCCAAGCACGGTCTTAATGAGCCGTGTTATTGGGCCACCTTGGATTCTGCCCCCGCTCTACCCGGCCCACCCCAAAATCCCCGGTTATTTTCGATTTGGTTTTTATCTTCAGGGAGAGAGAGGGAGAGAGAGGGAGAGAGAGTGTGCCTACTGCACTCTGCCTCCACCTCCACTCCTCCATCTGCACTGACCTACCGACCGTCGCCATCATAAGTCATAACCGCCGCCTTCATAAGTCATAACCGCCGCCCACGTCGCCAATTCGTTTCCACTGCTCCACCTCCACGGGCACTACAAAGGCCTCGGCTGTCTCAGCAGCTAGAATCCTCCCCTTTTCAAGCCCCTCGTGCCCCTTCAGCTTTGCAAGATCCACCGACCGCCTCATCTCCCCCACCGCCCCTCCTCCCCCATCCTTGTCCTCGTACCACACGAGGATGACCGCCACGACGCCCACGATGCGGCGGGACCTCTGCCTGGAGTGGTAGGAGAAGCAGAGGTTGTCGAGGGCCATGGCCTTGAGGTTATTATGGGGCTGCTGCCTGTTCCCGATGTCGTCCCACTTTGTCACACCGCCATTGGCCGCACGACCAGTCAAGGGGCTCCGTATTCAGCAGCCAGAACTGCTTGACCTTGGCCTTCTTTCCCATCTCCGGTCGGTCTACAAATGAGGAATGTGTAGTCCGTATCGAGCTAGTTGGCTTTTCTTTTTACGTTATTCACTTCTTTTCAAAATTACGCAAATGTCCCGATGGGACACATCATCAATGCGGGACCCACTGTGGGCCACGTCAGCTCACCCTAGCGTTTCATACCACGTCAGCTTATATCTTTTTTAGTCAAAGACAAAAATTCACGCCAAAATTATAAACAAGGTTAAAAGTCTGTATTTTTTTTATACTATTGGCCTAAAAATATAAGGATGAGAGTGTGAGAAATAAAATTTAGTATAATAATATTATTCTCGATCTAATAATTAAATTATTATATATTTAATTATAATCATTTATTTTTTATATTTTTTATTCTATTTTAATCTCGTAAATCTTATATAATAAAAAAAATAACAACTAATCCGGGGGAAAGTCATCTACTTAACTACATCTTCCTTTGGAAGCCCACTCCTAGCTTGCTTCTCCTCAATTTTGATTTCCGTATAATTCCTCCATCCTTCACACCAGTCAATATCACTAATTGACTCCATAAAAAAGCAAACACATACCACACCATACGTAAATTCTGGTTATTATTGGAAACAATTGTACATCACATGTAAGAGGGACGGACAGGGGCCCTTATTATTATTTTTGTTAATGCTGTTTTTATTTTTCATAGCACACGATTAATAAATAATAAGACATGAACAATAATGCAATTATACTGATACTAAAAGTAATAATATTAATTCTTCAGCTGCTTACGTGGGGTCCCCCTGTGCTGTTCCCGCCGCCAGCATGGAGCTGCTCCTAGTAAGTCCACTCCTTGGGAAGAAAGACATGGGGAGAAAAGCTTCTGTTTTGTGAAACGACGCCGCATTGGGATGCTCCGTTTCCGCCGTCCCTCCTCTCACCCGAATCTTCGTCGTCTCCTCCGGATACCCCTTCACGCTTCACATCTGAAAATAAATACGAGAGAATTAGCTTGAAAAAATTATTTATTTTTATACAGGTAAACCTATGCCACACAGTGAGCATCATCACTGAAAGGGGAGCGAGAGTTATTATCGTGAAGAAAAAATTACCTTGGAAAATGTTTTATTTATTTATTTTATGAGGGAACTATGAAATGTGTGAAAAGTCAAATTGACACTTGAAATTTTATAGTGGAGTGGATAGAGGATGTGAGTAATTTTAAAATCTGGGAAATGAGACTAAAATTGTCACATCATCGTAATGCATGGTAAGAACGATCATATATATATATATATACTGACAAATATGAGAATATACGTAAATTAAGTGAATTTAAAAATGTGAATATCTTATAGAACGTGCAACTACTAAAAAATTAATTGGAAAATCTGTTGAAGTGGGTGGGTGGTGATCGGTTTTAAAGAAGGATTTTTATGATAATTGGAATTTGGATTTTCGCCATTGAAAAATAATATTTTCCAATAATTATAATTAGCCTACATGTTGAGATATATTTCAAGGGTATGTACCTTGTCTTGGTGAAATTTGGAGGCCAAGTGCATGCACGTTAAGGTTGAGTGCTTGAACGACTCTCGTAGGGAGAAGGACCGGAGCGCAAGCTGCAAATGAGAGTTTTTTTTCACCTTTTTCATTTCAGCAAAATCCATATTGCTTCCATTGGCCAAAAACAGAAAACAAAAGTTCAATTTCATCCCGTAAAGATTACGCTAGTAAGTACGTTACCACGTACAATAAATCGACTAACAACTAGTCAATACATTCGTGGTATGCGCTTACAGGAGTACGAGTGATGGATGCAGTAGAACACCGGCACAGAGAGCTCTCTAGCACATTCATGCTGGGTGCAGATCTTAGTGGAAGAGCAAATGCAGATCTTACCAACTCAATGGATATCAGGAAAATGTGAAGTGGAAGTCATGGCATGGGTCGACAAGACAAAAGAGACCGACCCCATTATCCGAATTTGGCACTTGTTTTGTTTTTTTTTTCTTTTTCATTTTTTCCCTCCGAAAATTGATTCCTCTAGTGGGTTGATATATTCGGTTCAATCAATCATATTAATGAAATCAAATAGATTTTTCCACACCATTATTAAACAGAACAAAAGAAGGAAAGTTCATAGCAAAAAGTTACGATTTATATGTGGATTAATATCTCAATTAAACATAAATTTTAACTAATTTTTCAAATTTTACACGAACCTTTTGTGTATATCTCGATTATTGACGTGATTAATGGTATCTTGTATGACACAGTACCACCTAGGATGACTTGGCGGAAAAACTAATATTATATTAAATTTGATAAACGACATATAGCTTGTATATAATTAGAATATAAAAAGAGAAATTCATGCTAATTTTGAGAAAATGATCAAAATTTATACTTAATTAATATATTAATTCGTTATATATCATTTGTTATTATTATTATTATTATTGACCACACTTAAATTTGGTTGATAAAAACGGCTTGATTTGGTAAGCAACTAAACCGAATCGGCTGGTTTTTATTTTTATTTTTATTATTAGATGATACCTGTAAGTTGATAATCGGTTAACCATATGATAAAGAGCGGTTCAATTCAATATGGTTTGGAAAAAATTTCTAAACCGAACCAAACCATCCACATTTGACAATTTAAACAAAAGAAGAAGAACCTGTAAATTAATTAATTAAATAATTTTTTTTTTGTCAATAATAGAACCTATAAGGCCTGAGAAAATCACCATGTCTCTTGATTGAAGATTCATGGTCATCGGAGTCGCGTCTCTGAGGAAGAAACACACCGGTTCCACTTGATGGTCTCGGGCAAGAATTGATGAAAAATGCTTGCATTCCAGGGCCCCCTCCATAACCGCTACGATTAAGTGCCTCTATTTTCGGCCTGTGCTGATGATGATGCCTCGATAGGCTTGAATTCTAGTGGGAATAAGAAGACCAAATCATCAATGACATAACCAATATACACAGATAAAAAAAGGGTAATCTACTATGTTTAATTATGTATAAATTATTTCAGGGACAACATGGGCGGACTTTAATTATTCTTCTGATTCATCATTATTCACCGAAGCGTTGGAGTAGCAGATGAACTTACCGGTGGTGGCGGAGGTGGGTCGGACCATAATCGGGCTCGGTGCGGATATAGGCTGTGATGGTGCCGGAATCGTCTTTGTCCGCCTTCCCGACCAGTCCATTCCTGAGGCATGAGAAACGGAAGCTAAACTTACCTGGTAATCAAGTACATGTAAGGTAATCAACCATCAAACACCTCAACGACTCTTCTTCCTTGGAATTCACAGCAATCTCAGGATAAAAATGAACACGGCAAAACAGGGTTCCACGCGTTGGCATCCGGAATAAGAACTTCTCGTGCCCATCGTTCTTTTTTCTTCTTGATTTTTGATGATCGGAAAAAAAAAATAAAAAAGCCAGAGAGGGAGAGGGGACAGACCTTATTTGCTGCTTCGCATGCTTCATCGTAGGGCACAAGATGATGATTATGACGATGATGATGATGATAGCGATAGTGATGATGATGATCATGAGGAGGAGGAGGAGGAGGTGCCCATGGTGTTGTCCTCTTGAAGCCATTATCAACTCCTGCATCAACTTCCGCCATTGATGGAGATAACAACAATAGAGAGAGATAGACGGAGAAGCTATGGTAGATGACTGTTCTTCTTCTTGTCTTAGAAGGTTGTCAGATGGATTGATTGAGAGAAGAAAAAAAGGAGTAGAGGAGAGGAAAAGACAGCGTCTCAACTCAAGCACTCAACTTCTCGTCACCTGCACCATAACTAAACTACACAAGGAGCCCCATTATATATGTATATATATATATATATAGATATGCGCACACACATACACATACACGCACACGCACACAAAACGCGCGCTCTGATCCCACTTGGTAGGCTTATGATGACGATATATATTCCATAAAAATCCATATTGATAGTAACTTATTGTAATTGGAGTTAACCCAAATGGTCCAAGTACGACCGCTTGTGATTAATTCATAAATTGAATGGATCCACCATTCGCATTCGCAACCAGTCCACATTCTCGGTTACCTCCCGTACAATGTGATAATCGATTAATTAATTAATGCGCTGTGTGCATTGATTCACAGCCCGTGTTGGGTGTTCTGGGACCATATTTGTTCTGCCTGATACAAGGAAAGGCGTATTTGACCTCGTCGTAGGTAGATTCAAGCAATTTTTTCGACCAAAGGGAGACGTGAGGGACACAAGAACAGAATGGATACAAGGATTTACCACTATGGCAAGAATCCATTCGGGACCTTTTCTTTTTTTTGGTATAAACGCCGGTATCTAGATGGACTTTGTCTAGCTGACTAATCCGGATCGTCCCGGGTCGGCCCATTTAAGGGGTGGGGTTAAGAGCTCCCCGTTGCAGGTGGGACTCGAACTCGAGTCCTCCCATTGGAATGATGAGTGACGAACCACTCGATCACGCCCACAGTGGGTCATTCGGGACCTTTTCATCCGAATTAAGGTGACACCAACTGTATTAAGTCTTACTTGAATTCAGGACCGTTGATCTTTATATTCGTATTACCATGAAGGAATATGAAATTTAATTATCCTTTTTTTATTGGAGAGAATATTTATGAGACTAATGAGAATAGGAAAGGAGATAAGAGGCACCAAATTACCCAATGTTTTTGCTTCCAATAAGGTATCCACGGGACTGCCATTTTAGGTTTCACCCTTTTTGTAAAATAATTTACTAAAAATGCCAAAATAAGCTTTAGCCGTCTTCCAGGCTGAAGAGTGGCGGGCCGCTCCCTCACGAGCATAGTCTTAAAAACTAGACTAGGCCGGCAAGTTCGATCGGTTCGACTAGAAACCGACCACTCATATGGTCCAGTTTCTAGAAAAATCCAATTGTACTTTAAATGATGTCAACTCCGATTGAATCGATCGGTTTTCTGTCAAACTGGTAAATTCAATTGAATATGTAAAAAAAATATTTTATAATATACTTATTTTATTTTATTAAACATATATTTATATTTTATGTTAAACTTTATACTAATATAATGGTTATATTAATATTTTTTGTTATAAATTATATTCAAATTATGATATTATATAAATTTATTGTTAATATTATATTATTAATATTATTTATTAAATATACGGTTCGATCTATTGAACTCCCGGTTTGACCCACAAACCAAAGCTTACACCGGTTTTAGGTTCAATCTGCTTTTAAAAACTATGCTCACGAGAAGGTACCAATGTCAAATTCATTTATAAAACAAAAATCGCTTTCGAGAAGAGAAAAAAATATATTTTCCAATCATATTGTAACAAATGGGGGATGATATTTACAAGTTCAATAGACTAAGAGAATAATATAAATTAGAGTTGAATCGGTGCACTGAAAAGTAAAGTCAAGACAATAGTTTTAAAAACTAGATCAAGCTAGCTAGTTTGACTAGAAACCAGCCACTCACCCGTCTGGTTCTCATAAATAATCAAATTATACTTTAAATTAGGTCAAATCTAGTTGAACTAGTCGGTTCTTAGTCCAACAAGTGAATTTAATTGAACCAATAAAAAACCGGCCAACTTAAAATAAAAAATATTATAATATACTTATTTTATTTTACTGGATTTACATTAATATTTTATGTCGAATTTGGGACTAATATAATAACGATATTAATGATTTTTATTATAAATCATAGTTAAATTATAATATTATATCGATTTATTAATAATATTATATTAATAATATTATTTATTAAACATGTAATTCATTCCATTGAACTCTTGGTCCAATCTATGAACCTATAAACTCATACCTTGACTAGTTCCCGTTTCGGTTTGGTTTTAAAAACTATGGTCAAGACAATCACAAGCTGGAAATGGTAAAAGGAGTGAACTCAGCACACTGTTCTTCTGAAACCGGTTTAACTCGGATGTGCCGGGAAATAGAGACTAGACTGAACCGGAGATTGAACTAGGGGAAAAAAAAGAAGAAATATTACTTTCACATGAGGGGGCATTTACGTCATTTTCGTACACTGACCGACCGGGGAATGTGGGACGTGAGTTGGGTTGGGTTGGGTTGGGTTGGGTAAACTATTCTGTTTGGTTCGGTGGTTATTGTTGTTTGGACTTCCACGTACACATATCCTTTACTTCCTCCATTAACTCTCATGGCATGAATTCTAAGTACAGTTCATAGTCCTAATCAATTGAGTTCAGAGTTCCACTAAATTATCGAATTTTTCAATCATTTATAACACATAAAAGTGAAACATTATTTAAAAAAAAAATCTACCCACACCAACCGATAAATATTTATAAATACATATGCATTTGGGTTCATGATAAATACATAATAATGATATCATTGTGTGAGAATACCATTTTTTTTTTGTTTTTCTCAACTGCAATTTGGATCGGTTGATTGCCACACGAGCGGTTTGGTGATCAGTTTGAGGTAACAGATCAAGCTGTCGTGGAGCATTTTGTTACTTGTGTTTTAGTTCCACGAGAGAAGAAACTGACGGAGGGAGGCGGCGGGGAGTGATGGTCGTAGGGTTGTCGAGCCTTGACATTGAAAAACGATGTCGTACGTTGCCTTCAGTTGTTTTTCCTAACCGACCTCACCTGCCCCCACCGTAGAGCGGTCACCAACACCTTAGACCGAATTAGATTCAGTAGAAACCCAACTCTCCCGTATTTATATATAAATATCCCATTTTTCTTATCCTTTCCGTAATTGAACGGTGAATCTTCATTTACCCATAAAATTATGAGTATAATCACCAGAATGAGGTTACGGGTGTTCAAAAAAATTGAAAACAGAGTCAAATTGCTAAATAAAACCGAATCGGATTGAAAATAACTGAACTACTTGAACCGGTTCTTTGATTGTGTGAATTTTCCGTCGGAAAAGTCTTTGGTTAATTACTATCTGTTTCTAAATTACAATTAACTAAGTAAAATTTTTTAAAATAAAAAACATTATTGAATTAAAATTAATAATTTATTGGTTTTTAAATGGTTTGGTTCGGTTATGGCATCATTGTGTCCCATGGTTTAGTCGAGCATGGGCCTAGACGGGGTTAGTCACAGTCTGCTCGAGCGGTAAGATGTTGTTCATATTTGACTTCTCAGGCAAGCCCATTTTGGATTGGACGCTCAAATCGGGTCCTTGAAGGATCGGGACAATCCTACGAAAAATACCTCAATGGATAATCGTACGAAAAATTCCTTTGTATATTTACGATCCTAAGGGACCAAGTTACATTGCTAGTGCAATTGGCCAACCTCTATACATGGATAAAGAGTACTATGCAATTATCTCAGTTAGATTATGCTCGAAGCTGTATTGAAGTGGACTTCGAAGAGGTGATAGACAATGAAATCAGGGTGGATCTTGGCGAAGGAAATGTTGTACAGCTCCCGGTGATAATTCCAAGGATGCCTGAGAATGTGGCCAATTTGGACATTGTAGTAAGTCTGAGCCCAACTGCAATGTGCAATTCCTGAAGGGACTAGAAGGCGGCAATAATCTGGAGGATCATAATGAGGTGAGCAGTGATGACAGTAGCAGAGAGGAGGATGAAGAGAACCAATCAAAGGGACTTTACCGGGGGAAGGAAACTTCCAGTGAGAAGCATATCTTGGGTGTACTAACAGGGAAGCCAGCTGTTCCAAGACCATATTGGCAGAAAAGGTCACCTTGAAGACCTCCTCCATAAAAGAGTACTGCTTATGAAGATACATCTTGAATCTCCAAAGCAGAAGTATGACAACTGCTAATACACCTCATGCTGGTAAACTAGCAAATAGCAGTAACAAATAGGAGGACCAGCAAAAGGCAAGAAGGGGAAGAAAAAGAGCAAAGGGCAGGATGCCCTTCCCACTTGACGATAGTCTCGTTTTGGAATATTCGGGGTTTGAATGATCCCGTAAAGCATGGTTCCTTAATGGACCATAAAAGGAAGTACAAGATCGATATAATGTGTATTTTGGAAACTCGAGTGAGGCAAAATAAGGAAAATGTTGTACGTAGCAGATGGAAGAATTGGAGATTTATGGGAAATGGGGATTTAGCCACTAACGCAAGGATCTGGCTTTCGTGGAAGCCTGATAGAAATCTTACTGTGATCCATAGGACTTTTCAGTATAGGCATTGCAGTATTGCTATCGAGGGAGTAGGCCTAGTATATCTTATTGTTGTTTATGCTTCCAGTTCAGCTGCAAAGAGAACGAACCTAGGGGAAGTCTTGTAACATATCAATGTTAATGGTTCTCCTTGGTGCATTATAGGAAATTTCAATGCCGTAAGCCAGCCTTGTGAAGTTCACCAGCTAAGAGAGGAAGTAACAGCTGATCAGTCCATGGAAGATTTCAAAAGTTTTTGGCTGGATCTTCAACTCACCGATCATGCTGCACAGGGATGCTATTTTGCATGGAGCAATAAAAGGGTGGAAGGATTTCAATGCAGAAAGATGGAACATGTAGTTGTTAATGAAGCATGGGGTGGGATACCTCCTTTCTCCGCTGTAGGATTTGTTGAACCGGGTTATATCTGATCATTCACCTGCCATAATCAAGTTCTACCCACAAGAAAACTTGGGGCCAAAACTGTTTAAATTGTTCTATATCTGGATTGAAGAGGACGCTTTCTTGTCTCTTGTTAATGATAGTTGGGCCAATGAAGTTTCTGGAAATCTCATACAAAAGCTACACAAAGGCTGAAAGCTTTGAAAGGTTCATTAAGGCAGCACTTTAAACACCAACAGGAGAACAAGCAAGTGTGAAGGCTTAAGAACTCTATAAGTTAATGTCAGAAGATTATGATGGCTTGCCAAGCAAGAATTGACATCCTGTAGGTGGAGCAAAGAAATAGAGAGAAATTAAATTTGCTGCTCATGAAGGAGAAATCCCAAATGCGCCAAAAGGCTATGAGTCCAACGGCAAAAACTGGGGGATTCAAATAATGCCTTTTTTCACGGTACAATTAGGGGAAGGATTGCTACTAACACAATCAGATCCCTTCTTTTTTGTGAAGGGATAAGAGCGATTAGAGTTAAAAGATATGATGCAAGAGGCAGTGAATTACTTTTGAGACTTGCTTGGATTCCCTTATGCCAGCCCCACCACAACAGATGAGTTACAAGAACTTGAGAGCTTCAAGTTGACACCAGATCAAGCTAACCAACTCTCAGCTAGTTTTATCAATGAAGAAATAAGGATTGCTATGTTCTCAATCCCGGGAGGCAAGGCTCCTAGTCTGATGGGTATACATACCATTCCTTTAAAGTTGCTTGGAACATTGTTGAAGAAGATGTCACAGAAGCTATCCAGTGGTTCTTTAGAACTGGGAATCTACCTTCTCAGGTCAGTTCATCCATTATTACCCATGTCCCCCTAAGAAGCAAACATGTGATGCAATCAAGGACTACAGACCCATCTCTTCCAGAAGCAAATTGTATAAATGTATAGCTAAGCTTCTGGCTAATAGACTTCGTGAGGTCTTGCATATTCTTTAATAAGCCCAAACTGAAGTGCTTTCATGAAGGGCAGGAGAATTACAGATAATGAGCTTCTGGCGCGTGGACTGGTTAACAGCCATAATAGGAGAAACATATCCCGGAGAGCCACTGTAAAGAAAAATCTGATGAAGGCTATTTGATTCTGCAAGCTGGGATTTCTTATTGAACAACTGGAGGCAATGGGATTCCTTATCCGATACACTTGGTGGATTAGAAGCTGTATACTATCTTCTTGGTTCTCAGTCAGTCAGTCACGATAAACGGATCACTTCCAGGTTTCTTTAAAGGGAAGAGTGGATTGATGTAAGGTGACCTAGCTACCATCTCCATATCTTTTTTCTCTTTTCCTTCTTTTGCCATGGAAATATTCACACAGTTACCCAATAAATTAGCCACCATAGGTTCATTTCATTACCATCCGAAATGTAAATCCTCGAAAGTCATCCATCCGTGCTTCATGATGATATTATCATTTTTACTGGCGTGTCCATCCAAACTTTTGAGGCTATCAAAGAAGCCTTTGCGATAGTTTACGCATCTTTCAGGTCTACAAGTGAATCGAGAGAGATCTGAAGTTTTCTTTGGAGGCGTATGCACTCAGCGAGCTACAGAAATATTGTTACCTACTGATTGATTTCTCCCGACGTTCCTTGCCAAATAAATACCTGGGCGTTCCTCTGATCTCAGGCAAATTATTGGCAGATGCATGCGCGAAAATCTTACTGATAGAATCACTGCTAACATAAAGCCATTGGCCCTCTAGATCCCTCTATTTTGTAGGACGTTTGCGGGCTTATTCACCTTATCCTGCTCAGGGTAATCACCTACCAGAACTTACATACCATCTATGCTTCGTGATGGTATGTAATATGTTTAATCACGCACGAATTCTTTCAGGGAAAAAAAATGGATGGACTTCAATTATTCTTTTGATTCATCATTATTCATAGAAGCATTGGAGTAGCAGACGCACTTTTACCGGCGGTCACGCAAATCAAATAGACTTGGAGGGCGGCGTGTCGCGAGAAAGTCATGTCCCTTGTTCTTAGGGAATTTTCATTCTTATTCAACTTACTGGCTGCTTGCACACATTAGTGAAAATTTACTACTCACTTCATCAATAGTAATATTTTGGAATGAGTCTTATGCAAAATAAGATTTTGATATCATAAAAAATATAAAATATTCAAAGAACCCTTCTCTTTGGACCTATCAAAAATGGGCTCAGCCCCACTACGGCATCATAAAAATTATAAATGGATTAAAATTTTCAAACTATTTAAAGTATTGAGTTATGTTTATTTAAAATTTATAATAAAAAATTATTTAAAAAATTAAATTTTTTATTAATTAAATTTTAATATTTTATT
>CXYZ01004552.1:7878-19727 GCA_900006705.1 Sonneratia caseolaris | reverse complement strand
TCAGTTTCTTCAGAGATAAAAAAGGGAGAACATCATGTTTGTCCATATTTCGATGCCAGAAAAACTAGCCGTACGGGCCCGTGCTTTGCACGATGAAAACCCTATACTACCATTTAAAGCAGTTGGAGGGCAAGATTTTTATGGAAATCTTATTTATATATTTAAATTTTAATTTTAATAATTTACTGATATAATATTTAACGGCACCATATAATGTACTAATGTTAACATAATTTTTGCTATATCAACATACCATGTCATTATATCATATCGGCAACTAATAGTTATATGATACGTTATTAAAATTATGACTCAATTGTATTATAAAATAAACTATATAAGATTAAAATATACATTTCAAAATTATAAAATTTAAGTGAAAAAAAGATGAATATATAATATTTTTATTGTAATTATTTTATAATAAAAGTTTAGAAGCTATAGTTGACATATTGAATTTAAATGAAATTATGAGGCGATAATAAAATATAAAATATTTACAATAACGTAAAATCGCTTATCTATGTGAGAAAATCAGATTCCTCGTGTTCTCTGAGAATGAGACTGACCCCATTTATATAGAGGAGCCTAACAGACTAGATATGACAACTGATATATCTGAATCCCTTGATTCTCTCAATCAGATCTCGATCTGTTCAATCTCGACCGTTGATATGCAATCTCCAAGATTATTTCCATAACAGATTGATTTGCCATATCTCAGGAGAATCTTTCCCCGATTGTCTGTTTGACCCGATCCTGATGACTAGGCGCTAACTCAGCATCGTCGATCTGATCTTGATGACTAGGTGTTGACTCAGCATCGTCGATCCGATCCACTCTCCTCTAGGGCCCACGTCCATGATCGTCTCATACGATCACAACCGTCCGATCGGGATTGCTGCATCCAACGGTGCTCGAGCATGGTCAAGGACTTATCCGATTTTCACAAGTAGTCAACTCCTCAGCCGCTAAGTGTTGAGCATTCCCTTAGCGTCTATCGGGCCTATCGAGTAGTGCGCACTCCTAGAGTGGCGTTGCTCGGTCACCTCTTGTTCACCGAGCATCCTTGAGCGTTGCATCGTGCCTTGCTCATGGACTTCCTCACCACCCATGCGGATTCGCCTACTTGTGAACAGTGACACTCCATAGCCATCATCTGGTCCCTCGGCACTCTACTGAGCCTTGATCGACTGTCCCCTTCACTAGTGCCTCCGCGCACGCTTGTGTGACCATCTCCACACTTGCCCGCTTATGGACTTGCAATTGATCCCGACACCTCGCACTTGACTGCCTGTGCATCCTTGCGAGCATGTTATGCGCTACCACTACCCCGAGGTACGGCCTGTGGTATGCATTCTCCGGGTTTAGAGTTTAGGGGTCTAACAGATACCAACTGACCTTGTTCGGTTACTCTAGCTTCTCCCCCAGAGGTATCTATCGGACAATCACCACGGCTGATCGTGATCTTATTGATTTTCACACCCGTGGAGTGGTCCAACTGCTTTGCTGTTGTATGCTCACAAGTCGCATTCTATCTATCTGCTCAATCGAAAAGAAAAGAAAAGAAAAACTCAGATCAGGCATTTGAGAACCCTGTAACTGCACGTAATAAATGGGGAGCCAAATGCTACTTCAGGGTCGATCCATCATCTGTAGAAGCTTTTGCCTCACGTCTCCCACTTCGGATCATGTTTAGAATAGACGGATGGGAATTCGTGAAAGACTCCCTCTCATTTGCTGTCTCATCAACCAACCATGAAATGCTTCTGCACTGACAGGAGATTCTTGCTGTGAAGCTTCTCGGCAACAAAAAACCAGACCACCCAAAAGTAGAGGGCACTAACAATCAAATCAGGGGAGGCAAGGATAGCGTAACAGTGGAGACGAACCGAGGAATAGTAGGAAATTATTCCAGCTGCATGTACTACCCCACTGAAAAAGCAACAATAAGTTAAATCAAGAATTTATTCCTTTTTTTTGAAATGAAAATCAAGAATTTATTCGATAAAGCAGTAGATAGTCTTATTTATTGATACAACGTAAGCATGTACTTTTGGACTGTCGATGGAAAACAGGGGGAGGCAAAGCAGCAGATCTGCGGCGGAAAGCCTGGAGTAGCTGAGCAGCAAATCTATGCTTAAATGAGAGGGAAATATCAACGACAGTAAGAAGAAGAAAATGGGAGAAGCAACATGGCTGACATTGAGAGGATGTGGCGGAGAAATCTCCATGCTCGAGAAGGGAAGCCAATTGCGGGAGCTTTCCACTGTGGGAGGGGTAGGGACAGAGAGTTACTCGGGGGTGGGAAAATGGGGAGTCTTCGACTGTTTAGACAGAGAAAGAGGGGAAAGTGGATGGGAGATATGGTTTTCTGAAATGACAACGAAGCCTCCATTGATACATTATATTGTCAAGTAAAAAATGACACTAAAAACCATAGTTTGTAAAATTGTTTTCACCCATAATCTCATCCATTTGCTCAACCGTCTTCACCTTTCCATGCAATACTACTCTTCTTGAGTTTTCAAGGACCTTAGTACTTACTCTCTTTTAATGCATGCTAGCCTCAGCATACTACCAGTTAAAACATCCGCAATGTTAATCCTGGTTGAAGCTTAACCTAACAACTCCAATGATTATTAAATGTAAAGCTCAATGATAACATAAGAACATGACGTATCCTCCAAGATTTACAACACCAAAATCATCATCTGTCTAGATATATAGTCCCGTCAACAGCATAATATAACCTCGTAAGGGTACAAAGCACGAGAGGTAGACGAGGTTCGAGCTTGGCAACCTCGACAAGAGACCAAGGTCGAGGTGGACACAGGCGCCCAAAGCTCCCTTGAGATCCCTCATCTTAGGCCTACTTAACTCGATTCCAACCGAGTTGCCTCCACCAAGAGTCAACATTTTAGATGATCCTGCTGCGTAAGGTTGAATGGCGTCTTGACTTAAGACCATTCCCCCAGCCTCGTCGAGGCCCGTCGAGCTTTACTCAACTCCTCTAACACTGACTTACATACTCAAATCTCCTCAGATGAACCACTCCAAAGTCTCCTCTAAAGAAAAACACAAAATCTTGCCCGGAAGAAGAGTGCTCGAAGATGGAAGAGGTTCTTGTTGTCCAAATGGAGTGCCGCTACTGCGTCGAAAATTTCAGAAAAATATTGACTGCATGAGAGAGTGCAAACCCTAGAAAGGAGACGATGGAAGCTTCTGTGGGCTTGAGTCTCGAGCAGAAGAGAGCTCTGAAGTGAGGTTGGACCAGACCTTTCCTCTCTCCCTCCTCCTCCGGTTGTTTATCGGAATCATTTTCAAAATTGTGCTGTCAGTCACTCTACATGTGTCATTTTCCTACTTATTTTTATATAAAAAAGTTTCACGTGTAATGCTCAATGGTCTAGTTTCGGACTGCTTTAATCCCTTTTTTCTTAGGGGTTTGATCATCAAACTAGACTTTTTTTTTTCAAATTCTTAGTAGATTATGTTGGCAAATTTAAAAGTAAAGATGAAATTAATGACTATAAATAATTTAATCCATTATTTGGTCTNCTTTATAATCTTCCGTCATTCTATTCTTCTATTTCTCCGGCACTAACAAGAGAATAATGAAGAATTGGAAGCCATAGGGATGATTTTGTAATTTTACTATTTAATTCCATTGATTAAAAATATTATTAAACATATAATAGTTCATTATGTGCTTTAATCCTCTCTTTCCCTCCCTTTATAATTACATCCAAATGGGGCAAAAAAAATAATTATTATTATATCCAAACATTGCTTCAGAGCATAACTTTGTGAAAGAAAGAAAAGTGGGCAAGCCCAATAATCGCACTTTTTCATAATAATTCAATAAAATGTACCCTTTATAAAATAAATAAATAAATAAAATTATAGTATGATTAACTTTTTAGTTTATTTTAAACCTGAAATTTGCCGTAAAAGGTAAAAACACTCCATCAGAACGCCCCCCTTTACTGTTGTTTTTCAGATTCATTGATCCTTGCTTCTCATCTCCTCCATCTCCACTAACCCCACCACTTCTGCCCCTTCTCAACTCCCTCCATTTTTCTTTTCTCTTATCTTGAACCATCACTCTCTGATCTCAAAGGTCTTCCTTCAGCTGATCTGACGACAATCAGACTCTGCTTCACTGAAGGCTCGCTGCTTCTGGTAATTTCTGCTCCCATCTGTGTCGGTTTTTGATTCACGGAAGATGACGGGATGGTTGTGAAACTGTTCTCCTGTTTCTCGATCTGGGTTTCGTTTGTCTCTAATATTTGCTTTCAGATATCTCTCTTTCTGCTTAATTGCTGACCGTGCGATCCGTGACTTTGATCCGTTTTCAAAGTATGTTGGATTTGGGAGAGATATGCCTGATTTTGGTCGATTGCGTTGTATAGATGCAGATTGCTGCAACTTTGTCTGCTTGTGCTGGAAGTTATGATCGGTAAAGTTGTGTCCTTTTTTTTGTTGTTTCGTTGAGTGGTGAACAGGGAGGGTTGGTATTTGCTGGATCTGGTTGACTCGGATGAGTTATCATTGTCTGACTTGGTGATCTTTCACATCATGGAGACTCTTGTTGCTGTTGCTGCTCAACATAAGCATCAGTACTACACCACGAGATCTACATCACAGGGTCTGGCAAGATTCAATTCTTCTCCACCCACTAAGTTCGAGGAGATCAATTGCCGTATTTCTTATGCTGCAGATGGAATTCTTCCGACCCCTCTCAGGGCCTTGAGCACCCCTGTAAATAAACATAACCCTCCATCCCTGAAGACCACTGCTAGTGCGCCACTCACTGAACCTGGTCGCACTAAACCTGCCAAGAAGAGTAGTCCTATTCCAATCCGTCGTAAAGCCATCTGTGATGAGAAATTTTCTGATGAAGGGTTCTTTGATGAGTGTCTTTCCCTTTCCGAGCGGTGGGCAGGTCCAACCTACTCGAACTCGCCCCCACCAAGCTCAGTGCCAATTCCCAAGTTCTTGCAACTGCCCAAGAGGACTAAGTCTCTTACTTTGCCTAATGTAGCTTCCAGTGACCATGTCTCAGTCCACACGATTTCAAAGTCTGCTCCTGCTTCTCCAACTAGGGAGTTTAGTCCTCCACCCATTTCTAAAGATTTGTTACGAAGTGCTGACTCTGCGACCAAGACTCTGCGTCGCATTCTCAATCTTGATCCATCTGATGAGTGACATCCCTTGTGGTGATGTGGGTTGAGGTGCTGTAAATAGGTTTTTTACCCTTTTGTATATGGCTGTCTTTTACTAGGTTGTAGATATAAGTAGACTGTCAGGTTTCCATCTCAGTATGTTTCCATATGGATTCAAGCAGTTAAGTTATCTCCTAACGTGGTGG
This sequence comes from Sonneratia caseolaris, assembly GCA_900006705.1. Lineage (NCBI taxonomy): Eukaryota > Viridiplantae > Streptophyta > Magnoliopsida > Myrtales > Lythraceae > Sonneratia > Sonneratia caseolaris. The sequence continues at coordinate 14,353 of CXYZ01004552.1, read as the reverse complement.
TGGAAAATGATGGTTGGAAAGTGGCATGCTGATTTCTAAGGATCTCAATTTCCAGAAAATTCGCCAAGGCATACGAGTCTAAGGTTCTTAGTTGAAATGGATGGGAAGGGAAAAGTTAATTGGGGAGGTCTAGGAGTTGTTGTATCTGTGCAACTTCTCACCAGCTCATTGAATGAGAAGTTCAAAGAAGATGCTGTTCCCGGTTTTTCTGTTGGATTTCCTACTAGATTCGAGTCTTTTCTTCTAGAAGTCATGTATATGCTGTATAATCTTTCTCTTGTATCGTCTCCTTTTGTTGGCGTGTCTTCTCGTAACTACTCAGACTATTAGCCTGTCCCAGAGTTTGCTGATTTCACTACTAAGAAATTACGGCTATCCATCTTTCACCTTCATAAAGGAGGATAGCGTTCTTTCCTTGTCTTAGGAGTTAGGATCTTATCTTCTTCATGCTCTTTTGGCTCCTTCACCAACTTTCTGGTTTTTTAGTAGGAAAGTTGGGAAGGGGAAGCAATCGTAGATTGATAGTCCTCTTGCCTGCTCATCCTCTGTCAACTTGAGAGCTTAACTTATTACTATCTTGATCATTATGCCTCAACCAGTTTCTTTTCCTCCGGCCTGATTCCTATTGTGGGTAGAGCCTTGGCTATTGGTTAATTGTTTTCCTTGGAGATCATTGCTGGCATTGTACCGTACTTGAGGTAATACCTTTTCAGTACTTCCTTTTCATTTCCTTTTCCCTGTTTATATCTGTGTTTTGATGTTTTTATCATCTCAAACATAAAGCAGGGAGCTGTGGAGAGAGAGAGAGAGAGAGAGAGAGAGGGAGAGATGGAGGAGGTCGATCAAGTAAACTTCGATCTCCTAAGACAAGCTTGATTCCACTCATGTGAGGCACTGCATGCTGTTTGCTTCATAGTCTTGTTAGATCAATGTCTTAGCTGAATGTCTAGCTTTTACTAGCTTGAATTTGCTGTATTAGCACCTAGACTTGAGTTTGTTTTCACTCTGTTTTCTTGTGCTGCTTAGACAGCAACATTTTCCTGTGTCTTCATGCACTCGCTTGCTGTTCTGGTTAAGACAGCAATTATTCTGCTTATGTTTACCATAAGTTGCTCCATAAATCCGGTCGTTTTTACTAATTGATCTTATAGGACCATTACAAACAATAGGATATAAGAAATACTCATTTGGAGAGTTCTGAACGTAGTATGTGTGCATATCATATGATAGTTAACAAGAATGCGAGGTAATTTTCTTGTGACTTGCACAGTGAATGCCTCGCCTCGTACACGGTAAGACATGTTCTGAGCTGAGCTCTCACTGGATAATGCTCTGTGGGGGATGAAGTAAGATCAATGATTTTAGCATATGTTGCCGAAATTCAAAACCGAGTCGTCTACTAGCCAGTTGGGTTTTTCCAAGTTGGTAACCTGAATTTGGGTAAATTATATCATTCCTATAAAATATTTTATTAATGTAATATTTTAATATAAAAATTTTAAAATATAATTTTAAAATATATTTTATTTTAAATATATTATATTTTACTCCCTAACATAATTTATTTGAATATAGTGATTTTTCACCTAGAACGACTACTCTCTCTCTCTCTCTCTTTTTCCTTCCCTACTATTTCCTTTTTTTTTCTCTGTCAATGTACTATTCTCTCTCTCCACTCGAGCACATCTCTCTCTTTCTATGAAGATAACTTTCTCACCATTTCAACCTAGATTTAATTAGATTTTGTCCTTTATCACCTCTAATTTTTTCAGTTATTTTTTATTATAAAATTATAATAATATAATATAGTAGATTATTAAAGGGCAATATAACTTGATTTTAAAATTAATCTCTAAAAAAATTTGTAAGAAAAAATTAACTTAAAAGAAATTAAAAATGGGTAATAAGAAATTAGTATTAAGTATATTCGTGATTTTTTAAATTCAAGGGAAGTAATCATCCCAAACCTCCATTAAATCCATCATGCATCATAGAAGTTCTCTAGTCGGCAACCCCGAGGATTCTTCAAAAAGTGATTCAATTAGTGTATAAAGCACACTAAGGGGAATAGTGAATTGAGAAGGAGACCACAAACATGGGAACTTAGAACTAATTACTATAACTTGAGGCATGGGGAATTTCTCTAGACATTGGAAAAAAGAATGTGTCACCAAAGTTGGAACAATCCCCCGATCTGATTTGCGATTGAGGGGGGCTTTATGGAGAACTGAAGGAGAGAGATCGAGATGGCAATGACTCCCGACCACATTAACACGGTCGTCGACGTCCTCCCTTTCTTTCTCATCGTCTCTTTTGCAAAAGGATAGAAATGGGCGAGTACCCAAAAGTTGAAGAACACCCTAAGTTGGGAGGGAGAGAGGGAATAGTCGGGAAGAAAAAGGAAAGAGCATAGCGAAAGTCACATTCAGGAAGGAGAGGAAATTGTACCATGCAGAAAGTCACATGAAAGAATTTCACATAACTGGTATACTTCATAAATAAAAATTTGACGATGTTTAATCGAAAGTTAACTAAATATATTATAATATAATATATATTTTTTTAAAAAAGTATATTACATAATTATATTTTAAAATTTTATATTAAAATGTTATATTAATAGAAGGTTTTTGGAAATTTGTAAATGAGACCTACCTGAGGTACAAAAAGGAGAGAGATAAAAGAACTCGCTTGCTATAGATAGGCTTTTAAGCAGATGCGTGCATTTTGAATATGTAACAACTTGGGAAGGGTCAACAATTGGAAATAGCGTTGGTTCAATTCGTATCAGCTCTATTTTTCGGGTCTTACGGGTTTCTTGAATTTGAACAGCTCCAGCCTTTTACCGGGGCAGTGTAGAACCAATAAGAACAAAGGACAAATAGATCCACGGATCAAGCAAGTAATCGGTTTTCAATGCACAACGCTATGGATTCCATTGGATACCATAGAAACGAGGGAACCGATCGTTTGCAGTTCGCACTTTCTTTTGTTGAAATCGAGTTTGCAGATGCATATTAATCACTTGAGGTCGAGCTTGTACACAGATCTGCCAACTGCCATTTGTAGAGCGGCAAGGCCCCTCGACTACGAGCCCATTCCAGCCGACAGGTAGAGCTCCATAAATGTCTTCTCTCTCGATGATGGTCGGCTTGATAGCTGCAACGTCTGAGATGAAGGCGACCGTACAAACTCGGGTGGAAGAAAGATTTTTGATTGTTAAGACGATGACGCCGCAATACAGCTCCAAGGAGGACACGACTCTTCAATTAATCATGCAGAAAGTACAATAATTCAGCCCTCTTGATCGAACACTTGCTTGGATCACGATGCAACGTGGTTAGACAATGACTCCAAATTTGGATTTTACCCCTTTCGATAAAAGTCAATCCCGATGGAGAATTCCGACAATTAAAAAAAAACAAGGGAACAAATCGTACAATTTCAGGTGCTTACTCAACCAAGAAAAAGTGGGCATGGGAATGCAAAGGATAAGGATGGCAAGAGAAAAAGAACAAAACAGAATCTTTCTAATTTTAAATATATATTTTATTAATCATAATTCAGATGATTTGATTATGTTTTTTAGAATTGAGTTTTTCGGATGGAGGAAAAAATTGTTATTTAGCGGGATGATCTGGATTAATATGAACGAAGAATGAGTCACGTCGAGAATAGATCCATTAGATTAATTGATCTGCCATATAAAATTTAAAACCAGAACAAGAAATGGAGAGCATGACATGTCAGTCGTCCACTGGAAGCACAATGCCATGAGCCAAAAAACAGCAAAGGAAAACTAAGCTCCAGTCCTCGCAAAAAAATATTTACCTCCTCCATTTATGTCTATCTGCAATGTGGAGGAAATGGGTCAAAAATCAGGAAACTTAAGAACCTGCGATCCCTCTGGTCCCTTAGAATCGATCAATGCTCAGCCGGGTCGTGCCAAAAAAAGACAAAGAAAATGCATGTCTGAGACTTTTTCATATGCTACTCAGTAGTTGCAGGGGGTGTTGGGATGGGAATTTCAGGAGTCCACAGCGAGGGGATGATCATCGGTGAGTTCTGGAACAGATCAACCAGATTCCAAATCCTCAGCACCGTCTAGCATGATCTCTCGGTGGCGGCATTCCTGACTGCAGAAGGATTTCTCGCCCCTGTGGTGCAGAAATGAATACCTTCTATCATCTCTGAAGCTTATAAGCCGGGAAAAAAGGGTTCATTATTGATTCATATAATAACCAATTTCAGAGTAAGCCGACAATCAAAAAGGCTCAAATCACACAATCCCAATCATCCAGTGAAAAATGGCCTCTCTCTCTCTCTCTCGCTCTCTTTTTTGGCATTTCTGTCTCATGCAAAATAGAGGAAATGAGCAAATCATACCTGTATATATAAATGTCTTTAGTCTGTTCAAGACTCTTCTTGCATGTGTAACATGAGTTCAGGAAACTCTGTTTCCCTGGTTTGGGCTTATCGGGCAGCACAGTAAAGTAGCTCTCCACGATGCAGTTATCGAAAATGTGAGTGGTTCTAGCGTTAGGTCCGTGGTAAGTTACACAAGTGTAATCCTCAGAGAGCTCCATCTCACTCACGGAGAGGCACCCCGTCAACAGTCGAGGCGAGTTCGTGCCCCGTGCCTGGGAATTAGGGGATGAGAGCCGGGAATTCCTGGTCTTGATCTCAAAATCGGTGGGGCATTCCAGGGGACCTCGGGTGGGAGCAGGAGGAGAGGGGATTCGGACTCTCATAGATGACCCGTATAGCACCAGATTACGATTGGGTTTAGCGCAGTTCTTATCGGGCACTTTGTCGTACAGCCTGTCTACAATCGCCAAACCGATTTCCTGGGACTCCAGCTCTTCCCAGGAGCGCTTTTTGCCTCCCGAAGGCCGATCGGGCAGCCGGGTTCTGAGATCAGAGAAAGGGCTCACATCAAGGATCAGGGACGGGCTCATCATGGGTTTAGTAGTGTCACAGCGAAATCTCGACGGAGAGAAACCTCCAAAGGCCGAACCGAAGAACGAAGAGACTCTGTTACGTCTGTGATTTTGGGTCGGGGAGGGCTGAGAAGAGCGAGGATGATCGGCCACTAAAGACTGCTTGCCCAGCACTGCCCGAGACCTATTCCTCAGCATCATAGCTAAATCAATCAGAATTACTCTAATTTCTCCCACCAGAACTCAGCAGACTTCACAGCACTGAAAGAACCTGACAAAAAGCCCCAACTTTTTTCCCCGTTTCTCTCACAGATGATCAACAAAATTGATCTGATCTCTAACTGCAACAAAACAAGGTAGAGAGTACAGCAACGCCTCTACCAAGGTGGGAACCTTCGTCCCGTACATACGCACCCCATTCTCGCAACGTGGTCGAGCTTTCTGGGTCTATGCGGATATAGCGGATGACAGCGGATGAGGATGGCGGTTGTTGGGAGGGCCAGTGGGAGTACGATGAGTCAATCTCTCTTGGTCTCCTCACCGCTCTGTTGTGCATATTCAGTTGCTTCGGTTCTGCGAAATCGGCGAAAGAATCTACAGCATTGAAGCGGAGAGAGAGAGAGAGAAGAGGAGAGAAGAGGAGAAGTGAAGATGGTGGTGAGATGAGAGAGAAGGGGGAAGGGCGCGCCATATAAGGACTAAGGACAGAGAGAGAGGGAGAGAGAGAGAGAGAGGAGGCGTATGCATATGACAGTCACTGGCTCTGGCAACGCCTGCCCACTATTATCGATCATAAATGTGTTATTGCCAAGATCGAACAGGTTAAAGTAATTCCATCCCTCTTATGCTGATCTTCATTCAAATTCACCCTCTACGTTCGTCCATCTTGTCTGTATGTTTGTAATTGAATATAAAATCCTCCTAATAATCACATTCGGTGTGACTAATTTTGCTCATCTTAGGATACGGGCCTCCCTTGGGATCACTAGGAAATAGTTTTGAAATGTATTTTGTTATAATAATGTTATTCTTAATTTGAGATTTTAAAAAAATATTACATTTAATAATAATAATTATTATTATTAGTATTAATGAAAGTCTCTTGTTATATCTTCTTCCGTTTCCATACGTGTAACATTAATTTTTTATTTGGAAAAAAAGGAAAAAGAAGGTAAGGGATGTCATTGTCAGTTTGTGGAGTGACCTGTCCCCACCAACCTCTTATCTTGTCGTGGTTATCTTATCTGTACAATTTTTTACTCATCAGTACAGAATAAAATAGAAGGAAAAAAAGTATAAAAATATTATTAAAAAAATTAAATTTATACTATTTAATATTAAAAACTATAATATTACACTAAATCTCATTTCCCATTATTTCCTATAATTAGATTTACTTGATGGGGCCATAGTTTTTAAAACCGGACCGGACTGGCCGGTTCGACCAGTTCGACCGGGAGCTGGCCACTCACCCGGTCCGGTTCTCACAAAAAATACAATTATTATTTAAATGAGGTCAAATTCAATTGAACCGG
>CXYZ01004533.1:443321-458321 GCA_900006705.1 Sonneratia caseolaris | reverse complement strand
AGAGAGTGATCCAATACAAAGCCACCCTGTTCTTGAGCACATGTATTCTCCAATAAATCAATCCTCACAATGATCAAACTCTGCTTCTCCCAAACCATGTCGAGCACTCGATACTTGTGGGACAGTATGGTTGCCACGAGATTATCTTCTTGACATTCAAGCTCATAACTCGGATGCCCGCAGTAATCTTCTCTGCCGGCTATCCACAGAGGGTAAGTGACATTCATGTTCCCGCAAGTAACATTCCCGCAATTCGCGAAGCTTTCATCGACAGCCAATCCGAATCCCAGGAGTTGCACTAAAGAACTGGCGATGACCATCGGGACGAGGAGGGAACATGGGATGGAGGAACGTTGAGCCTGAGGAGGACTCATTCCACAAGGACTATGGGAAGAAGAATAGCTGGGAGAGGATGAGAAGGTTGGATGGAAAGAGTGACATTGAGGGCCTCAAGATGATATTAAGAACGTCGGGTGCTCTCCAGAATGAGTTCACCTAATTCACCTACTACCTAGACCATTTTATGGTAATTGCACAGTTGCCCCTTAAGGTTTGAGGTTCAGAAAATCAGCCCCCCTACTACCTAGACCATTACGTTCAATNTGCCCCTTAAGGTTTGAGGTTCAGAAAATCAGCGCCTCCCTGAAATTGCGGCAGAACTCCAATTTGCCTTACGTTCNATGTATTTGGCAATTTACTTATTCACTAATATGGTTGGGCGAAGTCAGTCCACAAATGCTATTCTATTTGGTTGTAGGCAATAAAATGATTGTGTTGTACCTAAAAGTATAATTTAAATTTATGATGATAATATTCTAAAATATTACGATTTTATTTTTATTTTTTCCATTTCCTTTTATGAAATGATATCTCTATATTTGGAGTTTGCACTTTGCATCTATTTTCAAACATAGATAGAGAATTAGTCTTTGGAAAAACAAGATTTCTAAATTAGCTTTTGTATTGATATATTCGTTAATATTAGAAACAAACTTGCAAGAGATGATATTGGACTTAATTAATGGTCGCATTTTCACGACATATAGGATGACATCAACCAAGAAACTGACATAAGTCGCCCCAGAAAACATAGGATGAGTACGTTGCTGCGAGAATTTAGCTTTTTTGGGGGGAACTTATGACTAGGGCGATACTTTAGGAGATCAATTGTGAAGACCTTATAACTTTAGGGGGCATATTGCACGTTAGCGCAAAGTTTATGGAGATATTTGCAATTAACCCCCCCTTCAACCACCACGAGGTGTCGAATATTGACCAGGAAAGGCTTTTATATCTGGGGAAATTTAATAAAATATGGGGAAATGTGAGACTAAAATTTACTGGAATTAGCAGATATGCCAAATTTCCAGGGTTGACTTTCGGGGGATACCTTGCCAACTATCTTCCAGGATGTGACCAATCACCGTCCAAGAAAGCTGAAAATTAGATTGCTTTTCGATGTGTACCAGCTGGTGGATGTCTAAAAAGAATCATAGTTTGACTTTCAAGAATTAGGATGAACAAATCTGCACTGTGCTTTGGGGGAGAGTTTTTCTCTATTACAAAGTAGAAATATGAATCCCATTGATGTACAAGAACAAGAAATAAATAGACAATCACTAAAAATTCATCCACCAACAATACTCAAATTCATGATCTATTAATTTTAAATTAAAAGTTGTATCACTTAATATAAGTAAGGTATTTTTCTCGAACTTTAATTAAATGTAGGGTTGGTCATGGTCTGGTTTACCGAGCTGAACCTTTCTGAACCATTAAAGTAATTAGGTTCAATTCATGCGACCCTAATTAAATGTTAGAAACTGTGGAGCAGCCTTTTCTACGTTATTATTACAGGTGGAAATAATTTGATTAAGAAAAAGGGCGACGCTTGGACGAGCATTAGGCCCATTCCTTGTTAAGTCCAATGGGCTCACCCGACATCAGCATATATTGTGTCCTAACAGGAGTCAGCCGCCAGCACACCTCGAAAGGAAGGACCAGATGAACCCATAAAGAAAGAGGCCCGTTATGGCCCATCCCGAGTTCTCATGTTTGCTTCAGCGGAGCGGAACGGAACGGATTTTGATAGTTTCATTTTCATGGCGGCTTCCACTTTGCGCTTATCGAATAGCCTCTGTAGTGATTCCAATGCCACCTTCCCCGTGGCAAATAGGAATTGCGATGTAGAGTTTTGTCTGAGAGTGCCGTGGAGGAATCAGATGAGTATTGTAAGGCTGTAGTTTGAATTAGTTTTGGCAGTTGTAACCGCAAATTTCTCCGATGGATTAATGGTACTTTTTGTCGAACCCTGTGTGCTTATTCTCTGATTGAGATCACAGCCCACTTTCCAGTAGGCTGGACCAGAAAGCTAGAGGCTGCTCGGTTCAAATCTGATTCAAACCTGCCTCAAATTTGAAGAACGTGGTCCAAACTGTTTCGTGCCTTGTTCGGGTTTTTGAGTAGGTGTGATCTTGGTTGAGTGCGGCTAACCATGGTTAGCTCAGCTGAATTGGGATATATATGGTTTCTGATATAGTTCAGATATAAAAAGACATGACACAATTAATTACTATTGGCTTATTTAGTATTTGACCAATTGTTTACTACCGAGATTTACATCAACTTCATTCGGAAGTATAAATACTAATTTAATTTTTTCAGGTTTAGGGTATTCTTTGAACTATCATGTTCAAGATTTAAAGTATATTAAAAATTTTAGTGATGGTTGATATTATTGTCGTTTAGTTCCCATTTAGATCCTTCAGACTTTCTGGTTAAGAGATTATTTTATACTTTTTTCACAATAAAAAAGCATTTTTTAGTCAAATTTTTAACTTATTAGCTGGGAGTTGCTATCATCTTTAGAACTTATCAGCAACATTCTCTGGTCGACAATGGGACTAATTTTTAAAAAAAAAAATTGTCATAAAAATCGGGAAAATTCAGTATGTGGAAAAACAACTTGTGATACAAAAATTTAAAATTTTGTGGTGCCATAAAACTTGCAATTAACAACTTGGAATATTACTGATTTGATAAAAAAAATAAGAAAAAAAAACTCGAGATGCCAGTTTGAATAGGTTTGACTTTTACAGTTTTTTCCCCCTCCTAGCATTGTTTTTCCGCCCAGATGTATTATATATGATATCGATCCAAACTAAGTCTTCAGTTTCAGATCAATTTTCAATTTTATGGTGTGCCCGACCGGCGTAATTTGCAGCAATCCGTGCATATTAACAGGTTTTCCAACCGTAAGAGCATCTCAAAATCAATTCAACAAGCAACAGCTAACTATGTCAATTAACCGTGGGGTGCTCAATGTATAGAGTTCATCGGTTTCCGTACCTTTGCAATAGGTGTTGCTGCCGTTGACATGGATGCTCCCGTCATCGCAGAAGCAGAGGAACTCGCTGGTCCGGTTGTTGAAGCCGCACCGCCCATGCGTGAACTCGCAGGCACCGCAGTCTTTCGCTGTGGTCCAGTCGAGAACGAACCCCGTGTTCATCGCTCCGGCAAACTTGTCGATCAGGTCTGACTCCGACACCTCCGTCTCCTGAACAGTCGCCACCACAACCTCATCGCATCGCCCCGCCCAGCTGTACTCCGCCGCTGGTGTCCCCTCCAGGGCCGCATACGATGCCTTATTCTTGTACTCCCCCAAGCAGGGGATTGGGCCGACCGGCGGCAGGTCGTAGCCCGTGCCGATGCTGCAGTTGTAGAGGAAGGTGATGTTCTTGTCAGCCGGGTTGTAGTTGAGCGGGAGAGTGTCTATAGTCAAGTTGTGCTTCGCCCTTGGGCAGCTCTTCCCCACCACGTCGATGTCGACGAGGGTGACGCTGTGGGATGAGTAATTGATTTGCTTGACGTAGTAGCTATCTGAGGGAAGGGCGAGGACCGGGTAGGTGTCGTTGGAGGGACAGCTGAGGCCGAACCCCCGGTAGCCGCAGCTAACACTGGAGGTGGACCTGCCGTTGGTGGTGGCGCCATCGTCGATCTTCCAGAAGGGGTAGCTGATGAGGACGCCATTGCAGACAACATCGGAACAGTTGGAGGGGAAGCTGGACTCGACGCCATGGAAGCTGAGGAGGAGGAGGAGGAGGAGGAGGAAACGGAGGCGAGGGTCTTCGGTCATTGTTTTCGGATAAACTCGTGAAACCGAGAAGGGAAGTGGACGGAGAGATTCCAATTCAATTTTGGGGACTGCGTTGTTTTATACGGGTGGGGGGGACAGGAAATAAAATATGCGAGACTTTCTTGTCCTGATTCTCCAAGTAGCCGAGACGGACCGTTTGATAGAACGTAGCTGATTCATAATTAAAGAGTTTGGACTCGGGGGGAAATATCACACGGAAAATACACCGTCTCCTTCAACCTAAAATTTAGACAAATCTAATTCAATCTTATTGTTGACACATCTTGGTACGGAACCTTCATCGTCCCTTTTCCTCTTTCATTTTTGGCCGACATTTGTATTCCCAATTGCCTGAATTCTGATAAAAACGTAAATTTTACGTATTCTTTCTTTCTATTTCCATCGTCTCTCGACATAGTAGTACCTCATCCAAGTAGCACAAAGAGCTCAATGGGACCACTATTTCACAATTTCCGTAGCGGTTGTCCAGGATATGGGTCCGACCGTATCCCAGATCGTGGTCAGGTAAACCTCATCCCAGTTGATTTGATCTGGATGCGAGGGTCTTCCTCGTAGGCAATAGGCATAAAAATGATAAACCTTCCTATTTTTTATTTTAAAAAAGAAAGAAAATTTCTCTAATTTGCTTTCAAAAGCGTGGAATTTTGACTCGATCCAGAGACATTTTATTTTTCTTTTTTTTAAATATCAATCTGGGGAGTGATTTAATATCTTGCGTTAATTTAATATCTCGTATTGGGATGATTAAATTTTATTTATTTTTATTTGAGATTATCTCTCACATAAATGAAAAGAAAAAAAAAGTAAGATTCCTGGTAGATTTAACTCAAGATGAAATTATAATGTGTATATATATATATATATGTGTGCATATATACACTAAAAATTAAATTTATCATACTACTCAATTTGCACTAAGATAATAGAAGACGTGTGCCGCCCACGTTCCTTCCACTTATTATTTAATTTAAGAAAAGAAAAGTTTGGAAATATTATTAGTCACGGACCGTACTGTTCTTTTTTCCCAGGGACATTTCCACGAAGCCCACAAACATGATGTACAGGCTATTTTCTAATTATTGAGTTTGGGATTCCGTTCTGATCCATGGATCGTCACATGTATAAATTATACACATTTTCAGGATTTTATTTTAAGAGGGTCCTGCTAAATCCTAATTTTCTATGATTTTCTTCTTCTTCTTTTTTTGGGTGCTGAACGTGTTGTGATGGTCAATGTCTATTCAATCCAAAAAACCCAAAGATCCAGTTCACATCTCTGCAATCAATCTGCAGAGTCTAATCAAGAGCTGAAAATTCCATTAGACTAGACTAGTTCTTCGTATCACCGTATCGTATCATCTCTTGTGATCGAGCAAGATGAGAATGTCATCCCCCACCGACAAGAGCCGAAAATTCCATTAGATTAGTATTTTTCTCCCATCGTAATCATATTTTATATAAAAATAATAATGCAACTTTCTTGCCCTGTAGGCAGGAAGGAAAACTTTCCCAATCTAAGTGTAGTATGTCCACGGTCAGAATTATGGATTGCACGGTGCGATGTAGCTGGATCAGACCAAAAAAAGCAATAACTCGCCAAATAAAAAAAGAAAGAAAGAAAGAAACGAAGATATTGTGCCAATTTCCAGATACCTACATATATACATATATCATTGATCGGCCTATATGTAATTTTTAGCATTTTGTTAATGACAAAAGAAGGCTAGAAAATCAATAAAAGTGTACAAAAATATGCGACAAAGAAGAATATATAGAAAATTTTACTGTCATAAAGATAATCTAATTTTTTTTAAATTTTAGATTGGACATGCCGGAAAGGGTCCATTGTTCTTGAACATTGCTGGCTTTGCCAGGCGATGACAGCAGAGATTCCGCGTTGTCAACGGACAATCGTAGCAAGTGCAACCACAGTAGGATTCTAGGAATTCTGTCCATGTTTTGTGCTCTGGAGGACCTGGTATGAATCATGGACGGATCCGGAGCCCCGTTCAAAGTGTAGCGAGTACAGTAAATCTTAAATAATATAATAAAATATGAATAAATTTACTCTCTCTTTTTCGAGTTTAAGGAGATTGATCCCTCTAAATTCATCCCCGCTGGAAATTCATTCGCCCCCTTCGAATTGAATTCAAAAAATCCAATAAACTTACGAGTTTATCTGTATCTTTTGAAGTTATTTTTATCCTATAGTTTAAAACTTGATATTTTACATTGCACTTCCTTTTTTTTTTCCTCTCGGCTTCCCCTGACCTCATCCGTGGATAAAATTTGCTGTGTCCATGCCTGCTTTGGCCCATAGGAATTGACGGACAGTTGTTTCGAGGAGAAACTTTAGTGGTTTTGGTCATCGGGTCAGAGTCAGTCTGACCCTGGAATATTCTATACATACACTTGCTTTATCTAATCGCCGGTCACGGTGGCAGGGTTTCATGAGTTAGTTGGGAAGCATTGCAGGGAGGGGGGAAATGGGAGGGAATCCAGTTTCCCCCTCCGATGGTTCCTTCTCGGTCCAGATATTTAATCTTCTTAGGTCATTCCGTTGAGTCTTTCCCGGCCAAGCCGCAGGGGCATGTCCTGTCTTGAATGAGAACTCTTGTGAACATGTACATAAATCAAGGAGGAGAGCGATCATTGGTGGCCCCAACCAAGCCGTGTTGGACCGGGTTTTAATGGTGATTGGGCTTTCGTGGGACGTTTATTCGAGCAATATCGGTCAAAACAAACACACACACATATATATATCTAATACGATGGAGCTGTGATCGTATAAGCATTACAAGAAATCAATGATGATGATGATGCCTTATAACGTAATAAGCAATAAGATATATATTAAAAAAAATAATAATAATCAGAAAAGGGAGTAACAACGGCAAGTTAGGGCTTTTTTTTAATTGAATTTGACTTCACATCAAGTACTATAATCAAATGAGTTTCGGTGGATAAACCGGCAGTGAGAAAACTAGATGAAGGTGCTGCTGGCTGTCGACGATCGCTGAGGTGAGCCAGCGGCCACCGAGGAGGCCGCCAACCTGGAAGCGAAGACCATTTTCCCTTGACCGAGAGGTGGGTTGCATCATCAAGCACGCGATCGCATACCTCCTTGACCTTCGTTTTTATATTTTATTTTATCTTTACTTTGAATCTGCTGAAACGGGGAGAGTGGGTGGCACAAGCACAGCACCGTTTCCGAGGGCCCCGCTGCCGTGCCATTGAAGGGCGGCGGGGCTGGGCCCAGCGTCCCACCGGTGCACGGCGGACTGTCAGGGCGGTGGGTTGGGAGCGACCAGTCGTATCTCATATACAACAGCTCCAACTCAATATACAGTAATCTTCGTGATCGTTGATGCTACACTCTAGTAGCCTTGTCTAAATCTTTTCAAAATAAGTAAGTGATTTTTCCCCCATTTTCAGCGTGAATATAGTAAATCACCCTTAATCCAGATTTAAGTTCAGCTTATTCATTAAGCCAGAGTAGGAGATGGGAGAAGGGTAACTCCTCAAGGGATGATCAGATCGGACGGTTTACAATATTATAAAAACTTATTTCCCCTGAGTGCATAGTTCGTTTTTTAATGGTTAGACTAGTCAGGTGTGCATTTACACATAAATGAATTTACTTATATTCATAAATTTAAAATATGTTTTTAGATTTGATAAATAAACTTATTGTAAATAGGAAAGATATATAATAAAATTTATTTCTCTAATTATATTGTTCCAATAGCATGTGAAAACCCAAAAATTATACGAGAATAGGTCTAACCAAAATCCAAGTCAATTTTCCTATAAAAAATCTTTCCTGAGTCGGGTTGGTTGTACTAGAATCACCTCATTCAAGGAGGAAAGATATTAGGCATTCTTATAATGGAAAAAAAGGGCATTATTTAATTTGCAGGATGGATTTTCCCTCCCTCATTAATTAATTAGTGATCTTAATTTGAATAGAATTTTCACGCCTTTATTCCTATAAATTCTTCTTTTTCTTTTTCTTTTTCTTTTTTTATTTATCAAGGGTTTGACGGGTTGTTCCACTTCCACTCACATCCCGAAAATAAATAAATAAAAAAAAGAGGGAAGTCTTGAACGGTCTAGATTGCCATCCGGGGAGTGGGGCTCCAAGAACCAGGAACCAACCAATAAGGTGCACCTCGATCCCACAGATGTGGTCTAATGCGGTGGCCTTGCTCTTGATGTGATATCGAGCGGTGATAAATTTAATTCTTATTAAAGAATGTCCTATTCTTCCCTTACACCTGTTCTTTTCTTTTGGGCAGATTTGTCCAAACAAGCAGGGCTATCGATGAGTCGTCAAGGGGAGTCATCAAATTAGATTCGTCAGAGAGGGGGAATCAATGCTTCATCTTTTAAACGGCAGCTAGGGCCCGAATTACATATGGACCGACCAAAATTCGTGAATTACATATGAATTTGACGGTGGATGGTTTTTTTTCTTTTTTTTTTAATCTTATTTTTTCCTCCTTGATCCTAAGATTCATGAACTATTGTCTGGCCCTAATTTTCACAGTTACCTACATAAAGAGAAATATGCATTTCGATGCGGACTAGGGATTCTCATTTCAAGAGGGTCTTCTAATTTTCACTTGGCAGAAAACTTCGTGGGGAAGGAGGTCTTATTTTATTTTATTTTACTTTATTTTTTTACGAAAAATAAATAAATTTTCCATTTTCTTATTTTATTCATCAACATTCATTAGATTATTATGATTTCCAATGGATAATCATGATCCATTTCCTTGACTTAGCCGTTTCGGACATGACTTGTCTATTTTCCTTTTGTTCACCGTCTAACATCTTTTAATGCTAAGTCAGCAAGAGAAGCGTCGAGGAGCAAGTCTTCTATCTAAAATACAAAAGGAATATATATTTTGCTGATAAATAGTACAAAATTTCTAGGAAAAATGGTTATAAATTATAAAAATAATATATATGGGAAAATTCTTCATGATATTGAGCTAAGAAGGAGAAGCGGGGCGAGATGATTTTTTGACTTACTTTTTTTTATGTAGCTTTGACCGTGATCATCTGTCCAACCTATTGCCATGAATTAATTCAATAACACTATAAATTTATTAAAATAATTTATTATTTATTTTTTTAATGTAAATTTCTATATTCTAATTTTATGAATCTAGACTAAAAAGAGTGTTAGTACTTAGTAAATAGTTATAATTTAAATGTATATTATTATTAATTATTAGACTTCTAAATAACAGATTACAAAAAAAAAAAGTAAGAGGAAAATTCGAAAATACATAAAATAAAATTTTAGAAAAAACTTGTCGTGTCTCCCACCCACTCGTGACTCGCACGTGTCACTGACACATTGTCAGGACCCCCAATCCTCTCCAGCAACCAATCTACCAGTTAGAGATCAGCATTTCCTCAACCGTCCCCATTCGTCCCAATCGTCCAATTCAGCCACCCATTCATCGTTAATCGACCGAATCCAATTGTATCATGAACATACCCACACCGTGCGGCGTGCACCGTCAGCATGAATAAATTAGTTCCATGATTTGGTACCATTAGCGATGGCCCGATTCGGACCGAAGAACCTGTCTTGCTTTGGGTTGGTTCCTCGAGTCAATTCTTTTATGGGTGGGAAAATTTATTAGAAAAAAATAGAGAAGTAAAAGGAGTTGCCTTGTTCTTGTTCTTCACCTACATACAACTCATTCAAGCTTCTCATGTTCTCCTCTCCCATCTTCAAAGCTTCAAATTTTCCTCCATTTCACTCAATACCCAGTTCCCAATCAATCCCTCTTTCTCCATCCCCGGCCTCCTGAGTTTCCGATCTTCCAATCCTGCTCGGGTTCCTCGAGATTTATGGTACTTGGATAATTTGATTTTGATGAACTGATCCCGCTTGATCATCTGTGACTTCATTTTGGTTTCTTGGAGAGGGTAAGATCGTGGGTTTCCTCTGTTTTGCTTTGCCCACCGAGGAACATACAATAGCCTTGAGTTTTAGTTTCTTGGATTAGATTGAGTCTGGTTGTGTGCGCGACAGAGGATTCTTGTGTATCATTTCCTGCTTCAGCTGTTCCGTCCAATCTTCGAGCTCTTCTAAAGCTTGAATCTTTCCGTCCATTTCTGCTCGGAAAATGTTGGGAACCGGACTGCAGTTCGGAACAGTGCGCGGCGAGGATCGGTTTTACATTCCTGTGAAAGCAAGAAAGAATCAGAATCCGCTGCAGAAACAAGCTTCGGAGCGATCTAGGAATGATGCTTTTGGGAGCCCAGACTTATCCATGAAGAGAGAGACCAGTGCTTCGGAAAATGGAAAGCCGAAGGAAGCTGCGGACTTGATAGATGGGCCTTCTCACGACCCATCTGCGGGCTCTCGTAGTAATCTCGAGAGGTTTTTGGAATCGACAACTCCTTCAGTCCCAGTTCAGTACTTATCTAAGGTATTGAATTCTTCTAGTGGTTGATATCACATTTACTTTCCGTGGAAGTTGGGGAAGTCCGCATTGTTATCTCTCTTGGGCCTGTGGTCCATTCTAGGTTTTAGATTATAAATCATGTTCTCTTGTCTCCCACTCTTGGCCAAATGGAGATTAACGTCATTGCTGCATTTCTTTCAGTAATTTTTGCTCAAGTATTAGGTTTCTCGAAGAATTGATTATACTGATTCTTTCGGTGTAGATGACAATGCGGGGTTGGAAGACTTGTGATGTCGAGTTCCAGCCTTACTTCTCACTTGGCGATTTGTGGGAAACAGTTAAGGAATGGAGTGCTTATGGGGCGGGAGTGCCCTTGATATTGGATGGAAGCGACTGTGTTGTTCAATATTATGTCCCATATTTATCGGGCATCCAGTTATATGGTCCACTTGCACATTCAAATCCTAAATCAAGGTAGCAATTTTTCTCAAGCTCTTGTTTTTTCTAGTTTGTCCATTCGATGTGCTAGAGCATACTTAGATTCAAATAGAAGTTCAGTACTTTAGTGATGACTCAGCGCATCATGAGCAGATAGTTGTTGTACGAGATGGCTTCTTGCAGCTTGATTTTCCAACATTGTTGCCAGTACTAATTTCAGAGAAATTTCTGGGTGGCTGTCTTTTCCTAGATATCAGCTTAGATTTACAGTTAATAAATCGAAGAGCAGAGATTTCTTGAAGATCAAAATCAAATCCATTTGCTCAATTGCTTTTCCAAGTCTGTCCCTTCCTCAGGCTTGTTAGTCAAGAGGAGTTTATCTGTGTTTGCATAAAGAAACCCTTTTCAAGTATGAACTGGGGGAAGGAAAATGCAGTATCTGAATATATACACGAGATACATATCGGGACTAGGCTTGATGCTTCTCTGATCTCTCTAATCTCAAGGCTTGAGTCTTACATAATCCTCTTTAGTATCAGTTCATTCGACAGATATCATCACTGAAAGAGAGTGGTATGCATCTTATAAGTTATTCTTCTATTAGGGCATCTACTGTAGACATTACCCTTGTAGGCTTATCCAGTTTAACTTACAGGTCAGGTAGTGAGGACAGTGATGGTGATTACTACAAGGACTCGAGTAGCGACGGAGGCAGTGATGATGACATTGAAGAAGGAGCCAAGTTTTCACATTCAGCAAATGAAATATCTTTTCGAATTGGAGGACCATCTGTCAGCAACGATCAAAGTTCAGGACAAGAAGGCTTCTCCAGTGATGATGGTGGAGGAGGAAATTCTAGAGGTCGCCTATTGTTTGAGTACTTGGAACGAGACCCACCTTATAGCCGTGAGCCTTTGGCTGATAAGGTTAGTTAGTCTTGTAATGTGTTATATACATCATCTGGACTTCAATAAACTCTCCTCTAATGGCTTAAATCTTTTTTTGTCATACTCTTAATGTTTATCGCAGATAATGGATCTGGCTCGGCGGTTTCCAGCCCTAAAGACGATAAGAAGTTGCGATTTGCTTCGACTCAGCTGGATTTCGATAGCTTGGTAATATGTCTATCATCCATCTATTGTTATTATTAGTCTATTATGCAATGTATGATATGCTGACTTTTGCATTTACTATACGGTGGCAGGTATCCCATTTACAGAATACCGACTGGTCCGACACTGAAAGATTTGGATGCTTGCTTTCTAATGTATCACACCCTCTCCACGCCCATGGATGGTAACTGTTTTATCTTGTTTTCCTCACTGAAGCTACTGAGTAGCAAGGACTGCTCCTTTTGCTTACTGCGGTTACAATTGGGCTAAAATTGCAGGTTCAGGAGGGGCTCAATCTCCGGTTATCGTTTACCCAAGAGAGATGGAAAGTGTTCCCAAGATTCGATTGCCTGTTACTGGAATGGCAACGTATAAGTTCAACGGGTCCATGTGGGGCCAGATCGGGTTCCACGAGTGCCACAGAGCGAATTCCCTCGCACAGGACGCAGATGATTGGCTTAGATTGCTCGGAGTCAATCATCCCGACTTCAAGTTCTTTGCTTCACATGGCATTTACTCAAGGTGACTCCGAGCTTAGTTGTTTTCCGGGGACAAGAGTTCTCTACCCACATAGCCTATGGAGTATATATATATATATTATTGGTCCTCGGGAAAAGTTCTGTACTGTTGAATTTCCTGTTGCCTCACGAGAAGAACGGAGACGAACAGGATATCGAGGATGTAATTCAGGGAGTTGCTGCAGAAGAAGATTTTTCTATTGAAGCCAGTAGATGCGGGTAAAAGATGGTAGATAAATTTCGAGTTTGAGTTGCACAGCATTGAATTCGAGTGATCCGGTTATGGATTTATCGCTCAGGGTCGGATCATTGGTCAATGCCTGCTTACATCAGTCAGATAGTCAGTTACTTCTACATAGAGAGGATAAAGTTCTCGGCCTTGTGGGTGCACATTTGTTCATCGTTTAGTTTCTTCGAAGTTTCATAACTTCCCTACGAAGGCTCCTTGTTTCTAGTCTCTGGAAGCTCCTCCGTTCTTCGATTCCTTCTTGAGCAAGAGACAGAGTTCGTCGCTTACAGCCGCCGATCGTCCACTTCACTCTCTGTTCTTCTTTATTTTACCTCTCTCTCTCTCTCTCTTTTTTTTAATCTTTTCCAGCGTATTACCTTCACCAACATGTTCACGAGCCAGTAGGAGAATACAAATGCCCTTTCAGTGCTGTCAATCCGGATTCCATCCCTTCCTTAGCCACGCCTCAAGAAAACGACTCAGTAGCAATGACTAATAAGTCTTCCGTTTCCAATTCACAGAGATGGGAACTGGACGAGAATCACGATAAGAAAAGTATCTTGAACTTGTAGTACAAGAATTGAGAAAAAAAAAACTCTGATTTCACGTAGGTTCTTCACTAGTATAAAAACCCACATTGCCATAATCTCCCAAACAAGTACCCTACTATTATTAGGTCTCACAGTGAGCTCATACAATCGAAAATCATGTTAAAAGAACCATGTATTTCAGCCCATTTGATCAATTACGTCATACCATTTGAGAGCGAATGAAGTATGTCATTCAGACCCTCTTAATCAATGCCCTCATCATCACTACTGGACTCTTCATTCCCACGATCGGTCTTGCACGGAAGTTCTTCGATCAAGTGCTCGTCGTTCTTTCCAGCCAACTTCCGCCTCAGAATTCCCTCCAGGATAGACGGAATGGCCTCGTCGTCGCCATCATAAAACTTCTGAATCCTCCTCTTCAATTCTGCGCCAATTTTTTTTCTTTAAAAATCAAACGACTCTAAATAGCTTGTAAAGACTCGAGAAATAAAACCGAGAATTAAACGATTGCCTGTATTTGCAATCACAACCAGCAATTCGTGGGTTGAGTTCGATTTGAATTACATAAAAATGGGTTTTAAGAGGATAATTGCGTAAAGATAGATAAAATATCGTTTCTTGCCTTCTTCAGTGACATCGTCGCCATCGGCCGCGACATCTCTATCCTGGGAACGAGCTGGCTTCGAGCTCAATTTATCGACCGAGTCGAATTCTGTTGAGAGATGCCTCAATTTACAACGATTTGAAGCTGGAGCAGCCACAGGAGGGAGAAGAGTAGAGGATGCGGATCTAACGGGGAGACGGCGAGCATAAAGCGAGAGATTTCTGATTGAACACGGATTCATGGCTTCTCCTTACGAGGGTTTAAGATGAAGATCTCTTCTCCTTTCCAAGGGTTTTTGTGAATTGAACGAAGGAAGTGTGGCGGGTATTGGGCTAGTGGGCCGCTCATAATGGGCCAACATTAAGCCCACATCATTTGGGTTAAGGTCCAGTTGAGTTTTGATGCTCTTCATATGGAACATATGTTTTGAGTCTCGCTGCTTTCGAGAATTGAATAAATTGAATACGCGACCTCTGAATTTCAAGTTGAATGTAATGTCAAATATACCGATTCCCCAAAAAAAAAAATGGTAGGAAAATATTTTATTCCAGCTTTCTCATTGGCATGCTTTGATTTAGGGGATTCGTACACTTCGAGGACCACACGAGACATCAATAATTGAAGTCTGCCTACTCTCTTGCTTGCTTGGTAGAGATCATTTTTTTCCCAATAATAATAATAATAATAATAATAACAGCGATAAGATTTAAAAAAACACACACACACTGCATAAATTTATTTTCAACGTTTATTTTTTGGATTTTTTAGAAAATTGTGAGTCAATTATTTAAAATTTGTGTTGCCATTAAAATATTTAAGATGCACCATATTAATATACAATCACTTTATCCCTTATTCTATATAATTTTCTTGAATTTGAATTAGTCGCATTCGTTAAATATACAAATATTGAGTCGCGCATATTAAAAAAATATATATGCTCATTAAAATAATTAAAAAA
>CXYZ01004533.1:423533-435753 GCA_900006705.1 Sonneratia caseolaris | reverse complement strand
CCCCCCCCACCCCTTTTTTTTACTTTTCATTTTTGAATTCGTTGAGGATGTAATGTTTTTCAATGGAATGCTCTAGGCCGGAATATCGTGTTATAGGTCAAATCTTTCTGATCTTGAATTTGTCTCCATCGTAGTGTACTTGGACAGCGAGGTAACATTAAATGGTGTTTATTTCTTGGAGAAATTTCGATGTCAATTTCAGTAGATGGAAATGAATAGAGTAGTGAAGTGATAAAAGGGATCTCAGTTCGCGTGTTTTATATGGAAACGTAACTGATGTTACCATGAGACGATGTCCATCTTCTGTTCTTTACATGTGTTTCATTTTTTCCCCCTTTAATTTGATGGATTCTCTCTCTTTACGCGTTCTCATCTACAACCATTTACAGCCACAGGATGAGCAACAAACAGTATCAGCAAGTACAGTCCACTGGGACCGCACGAGTTGCCAATACAATTTTAGGTCTGCCAGGATGACCTGTAAGCGTGCATTACTATACTAACCTTTTCATGGTGATCAAGAAAATTGATAGTGCAAGGATGCACTTACATATATATATATATATATCGACAATGCAAGGATACACTTGATCTGCAGCCTTCACCCAGAAGAAAGTCCTGCTGATTGTTCCATACGATTCAGAATTCTTATACTGAATGCTCTCAGCAGGGTAATATTGCTAGAATGTGGGCCTGCATTTAGCCATTTAAAACATCTGGTTCGAGCATTAAAGGAAAAAGCAGTTTCTCAGCAGAAGTTCTTTCACCAACCACCTCCGATAAAGCTCGCAAAATTATCTGCTGGAACTTCATTCAACTGCGGCCAATACTCTAAAGTTTCTTCAGTTCTCTACCACTGGAAGAAGAGGTTCTTGGATCTTCTGATAAACGAGAGCATCTGAACATCTTTCTTCCAGCCAACAAAGCCGAAAATTTGTCATGTCCACTCTGGATTATTTTTCATGTCCACTTTCTGCGCTCAACCGTGCAAATGAGAGCTCGAAGACTGGAAAGCTTCAACAATCTTGCAAAGCAAGTGTACAAGTCAAAATAATCAACCCCTCGAGCCCCACTCTGCTTACAGTAATGGCGATAAACTCGAAGCTAATGACGTCAAGGTTAGAATTTTGAATAAAATATTCTACAGAATCTATTGATATGAATTTTATCACACAATCGTTGCTCAAGAAATAGATGAGTGAAGATCATCCATACCCGTCAAAGGAGAAGTACCTCTGCAGATTGAATTGGTTCGTTCGGTTCTATCGATACTGTCAAGGCATTGATGTGCTCCCAAATACACTCTTTCTTTGTCGGGCTACATCAGAAAGTCTCATTAGGCTACACATATTTCACCCCATATATTTCCATATTGCAGCAGGCACCTCCTGTCAATTGTAAATGAACCTACACTGGATACTGCTGCTGCATTTTATTAGTTGCCTTACATGAGTTCGAATCTTGTCAAGCGGGCCGCTGAGGGAATCTCGTACATCGACTTTAGGCCCAGCAGAGAAAACCTGCCCGGACCCGGTTTGCCATGGGAAGAATTAGGTTGGACCGGTCTAACCGAATAAAATGAGATGAACGAATAAATTGCACGACTACATCTTGCACTTTGCCTTGCAAAACAAACTGATTGAAAGTCCAAAACAAAAGCACATTAATCATGCATCCCTAAATTCAATGTAACTTGTTGAATTTAAGGAGTTGGGGTGTACAGCTCTCTTGTCATTTACATACACTTGTCACGTGTGTCCATTTTCAACAAATGATATCCGCACATTTTTTTTTTGTCATGCACCAAAATTTCTGCCAAACTTATTAAGGTTTGAACTTATATCCAATTGAAAATTTTGAGCTGATAAATAGTGATGATGTTAGGCTACTTTTGGAGAATTCTTTTTTTTTTTTTTTGCAATATCATCTTTTGACGTGGATTGTACAATCAATGCAATATGGTTCCCGGAATTCCATGTAGCAGGCTCTTCCTCTCGGGGTTTTCACACCACGACGCTATACATTCATACAAGAATGCAGAACCCTTTGGTTCCTCGTAGAAGTGCAGCAGATTCTTCTGCATTCCTTTGTACGAGTCCTGTTGTGCCGAGAGATCCAAACGACCATCCTGATTCCGTATATTTTCGGGTAAGCATTTCGCTTCATTCTCGCCTGCCTTTTCACATCCCCTAATGGGCCAGAATAATGTTAATTAAGCGCTGGTCCACCTCCTTGGACAAGCATCGATTGGGTGTAGACCACAACGGGGGGGATATTATCTTGGAGTTTCTGGAGGAGAAAAGCCTCGCGGCACGGCGCATTTCAATCATTGAAATAGGGATGTTCTTTCCCACGTCTCGGTTTGTCCTCCCGTCCCTGTCAAGTATGCGTATGTGATGCTGCATTCACACATGCTCAACCTTATTTTAAATTCAGACAAACTAAATGGGATGTGGTCAAATATAATTTAATGTGGAAAAATGGCATATGCGAGGAAGATGTTCCCGCGGAAAAGAAGAAAAAAAAAAAAAAAGAAGAAGAGCGAGAGACACTGAACACATTTTTTTGATCAGTCACATTTTTTTTGGTTTAAATCGGAAAATTTCTCCTCCACGCGTGGATCCAAATCAAAATGGAAATCGTCTACGAAAGATGATTAATTCAGCAATCGCTTTAAATTTTCGTCGGTGGATTCAGTATTCCTCTAACCCCTTCTTCATCCTGCTTATATTGTGCATTGTCTACATTGTAGGAGTCATTTGTCAGTTTCATTTAACAGAACCTGCCACCAGTTTCAACCACCGCATCGTCTTCCTCGTGCATCCCCCTCTGGCTTAAGTTTTTGTTTTTGTTTTTTTTCTGGGGAATTGGCGGAGGAATCTCTCCGAGATTCTGACTTCCGGGGTTTGCTCGGGCGGGGGTTTCAGCTTGGCGAGGAGGCTTCCGTTGCATTAAAAAGGGTGGGGCCTTTCTTCCATTTTCTTCCTGAACAATCTTCCCTTCCATTCTGGGTTTCTGCATTTTCAATGTAAATGGGCAGTTTCTGTGGGGGGACATATGTTCCTGTTTCTCGAAGGATTTTGGAATTTTCTTGGAATAAGAACCTCGGGTGGCTTTTCTCTGTTGATTACTCCATTTCATGGCCCACCGGGTAGCTCTTTTGCTGTGCTTGTTTGCTCGTTCTATTTGGTAGTAAACTCTCTTCAATATCGAGATGTCCTTTCAATTCCCTTCAATTATTATTCCAAAAATGAAAAGAAACACTTTCTGAACAGTTCCTCTGACCCCCCACTGGGCCTCCAGACAAGTGGATTGTTGCTTCTCCTTCTTGGTTATAGTTAATACGTATCTTCAGATATTCCCAACCACTTGATGTTGATTTAGAAGATCGGCTTTTTTTTTCCTTGCCATAGATTAGCAGCTAATGTATCTTAGTCTATAAAAACAAAGTCCCTGAAACAACTGCTTGAACTGGAGCTACTTAAGCTTACTCATATTAGACTAGCATGTGCCAAACCTAAGCTGTCATAGCAATTTATCCATTGATGCTCGGGGGCTTGAAAAAGAGTTGGGGAATCAGGAACCTTTCTAAAAGAGGCTTGTTTCTTGCTCATCGCAATCAATTTTCTTTGGCCACAAAGGTTAACGTGCATTTCAAATTGAAGGTGAAGCTCTTTCATCATGTTTCTGATCACTCGGTGACTTCCTACTTTCTTGTGCAAGCAGCCAGTAAGAATGTCCGAGACTCAACTGGGCGTCCACTCCGTGCGGACCCATGGAACTAAAGTAATGAGGGCACACTGCCATGACTGGTTCATCCTTCTATTCCTAGTCGCGATAGAGATCGCCCTGAATTTCATAGAACCATTCCACCAGTTCATCGGGGAAGAGATGATGACGGACATAAAGTACCCCTTAAAGGGCAACACTATACCCACTTGGGCAGTCCCGGTGTGTTCTTGATGCCGACAACTATCGATTTGTATTCTATCAGTATCCCTTCTTTTCTTACGAGCAGAGACTCATTTGAGTTCGCTATCTTGAAACAGATATACGCAATACTGCTCCCAACGCTAGTATTCGTCACATACTACACTTTCCGGAGAGACGTTTATGACTTGCATCATGCCATCTTAGGTGCTTCTTGTGCACCCATCTCCATTTCTCTCGTTAATTTTTGCTGTTCCTGTGAAGTTACCATTATATCTTATTGATGGTCCTCTAATGGCAAGCTCAGGGTTACTGTATTCCCTCAGCCTATCCGCTGTCAGAACTGATACATTTAAGCTTGCTGTTGGGCGGCCAAGACCCGACTTCTTCTACAGATGTTTCCCTGATGGAAATGCTGTGAGCAAATTATGGTTTACCCTGTTTTCTCAAAACTTTGATTTTGTAGACAAACTCAGGATGAGTTTTTATCATTTGTAGGTGTTCGACAACGTCACTCATAATGTGGTCTGTTATGGAGATAAAAAAGTTGTAAGGGAAGGCTATAAAAGCTTCCCCAGTGGCCACGCATCCTGTAAGTAGATCGGCTACATTCCAGTCCTCTGACCGACTGATATCAACTTCAGAGATTGGTTAGAGCGATTCTCAAGAATCTTCCCTTCAAGTTCTTAATGCCCATTTAAGGGAAGGATGATTGCGCAGACTCGGACAGTATTCATACCAATGAATTTGGATCTTCTCGAATTGCTTGGCTTATTGTTCCGTTTCCATGCAGGGTCTTTTGCAGGTATGGTTTTTCTCTCATGGTACATGTCTGGGAAGCTTAGGGCGTTCGACCATGCTGGCCACGTGGCGAAGCTCTGCATCGTGTTCCTCCCTTTACTTGCTGCTGCTCTTGTTGGTGTTTCCCGGATAGATGACTACTGGCACCATTGGCAGGATGTATTTGTTGGCGCCATTATAGGTTTAATTATGTCGTCAAACTGACTCGTTCCTTTTACTCTGGTGGAACTTAACATTCTCGCTAACACATCTAAGCTTCATCTTTGCAGGAACTGTTATGTCGACATTCTGTTACTTGCAGTTCTTCCCCCTCCCGCACGCTGTGAATGGCAAGTCATTTCCATTTGCTCTTTTTCATTTCCCTCATCAAAATGAATACCTATTTCTTTGGTTTTATATAGATCTGCAACGTCGGTTGTTTTGCTGAATAGCACCTTTTGAATTCAATCCTTGAAGGTTGGGCGCCTCATGCATACTTTCGGATGTTGGAAGAGAGGAATCAGCACTCTTCCGGTGTTCCGTGTTCTGACGTTGAAAGCTCACAAACGGGACAGAATCATGGAATAGAATTGGGATGATCGAACCCTAATAACACTGTCCCTGTTCTCGACGGTATGGAAGCCGGAACAAGACAGCAAACATTGTGTTCGAGACATACAGTTTAGTTTAGTCTAATTTCGCACAGGTTTGATAATATTGCCCCTGTGTATGCCCCCAACAAATGTTGTCCTCTTCGTCAGGCCAATGGCTGCCGATACATTTAAGGTCCGGTATTCGTTCAGATTGGTCCTCAACTCGATCAAGACACAATAGAAGCCACAACCAGACAAACAGAACGTACCTATGACGGGACGCCTGATCTCTTAGGTTCAGAACGCAAACGAGGATGAGGATACATGATTCTTACCCGCGTCACTTATTTCCAAATTTATCAGTTTCAAGGACATTTGATCATGATATCTGACATAATATGCTTGAAATCGCACATTCCGTGTCTGGATATTACGAGATAATATATCATGCTCTATATGGTGCGAGAACGGAAGAGTATCCATCAAACACGACACTGAAATTGAACCCGATGCCCATTTGGGAGGGATCAAATTCAGTTCACTAACTCTTTTTTAATGTTTATTTAATATATTTTTAACTTTTTAAAAGTTAAAAAAATATGCTATTTATCAATTTTTTATTATACGATTGTATCAGCATATCATGTGATATAATCGTTGTTAGTAAGGGTAGTGTTGCTCGTACCTTCCATGTTATATATATATATATATATATATATAAAAGGGTTAAAATTGAAAATTTAAAAGTACAAGGAACCCATTTATGGGATTTTATATGCTAGTATTGATATAGATAAGGTGATATGTGCAAGGTATATATATCCCCCTCTTCCAATTCCAGTATCCAATTCTTATAGAAGTTTCATTCCTATAATTGAGCGATTGTTTGAAAGTTACATCATTTCCGACATCCGAACACAGTTCACAATATCAGCAGCACATGTGTATGTCCCGATTTCTCCATATTTTCTATTCATGCGACTTTAACACCACTGTGACCAAAGTACTGGCACAGCACCAATCATCATTTAGTCCATTTGAAGACACGAGACGATTCACCATCGAAGGTGTAGGCTTTCCACTGAAGACGATTAAAAAGCCGTGGTTCAATTTACTACTCACTAGCTATGCATATCCGGCAAACAGTGAACATTGTGATTTGACTGTTTGGCAACACTACTTAGAGCAATATTATATGTATCCACTACATATTCCTCATGTTAGGAATAGATTGTATTGTATTGTTCCATGAATCAATTAAATGTACAAACCTCGTGTGATCGAATGACCTCTCAACCTCCGAATAAAGAAAGATCTGCCATCAATTAGAAAGGATGGAGGGGCCGTGTATGTGTATCGGTTGAGATGGAAGAAGGAGAAAAACACTGTGGAGAAGAAAGAGCCGAGGAGAAGAGACAATCGTTCCAACTTCCTCGGGAAGAGGCACGTGAAATTAAGACCGGTAGGAATATGAGAGACGAACTTGTGGAGAAGAAAAGAGTGGTGAAATGAGCATACATGATGTGCATACATATATACATATTTTATATCATAACATCACCATAAGTCGATGTATAATAGGGGCTACTGATAAATGGGGTGATTTTGATCTATTCTTCCCATTAGCTAAGCGATGAAGATAGTTATCCTCTTCAGTGGACCAAACTTGGCTAGATTAAGAATTAATCAAGCCCATTAAGCTGTCGGAGACCAGCTGTGTTGATGCTGAAAAATATGTTACGATATAGCCAATGAATTTTCAATCAAATGATCACGAAAGAAAAATTGAATGTGAATAATTATGAAAATCGAAGTGAGGACAAAGAAGAAGTTATCAACCACTCACAACCTCTAGTTGAGGGTTTCTCTTTCACAGGATACATACAAACGAGTCCCCAAGTGGAGTGTTAATCATTCATCGATTCAACCGTCATTGAAAAGGACAGTGCTTGTGTTAGCTTACACTTGTGCCAATCGATCTCACAATGGGACCCAACCGATGGTTATAATCTTCGGTTCGGACATCATTATTAGTGGATATGCTTCACCATAGAATCTGAGCTCTATCTCGAGAAGAAGAGTATCAAACCAACTTAGCCGGTCTTTATTAATAATATTCAATGTTATATTTACCACTGATAGAAGTAGGAGAGGAACTTCCATGGTATGTGCCCGGAATTGTTCAACTGTCTCCTCCTCGTTGAATGGTATCCTAAGTGCCCAAGACCGTTCGACACCTTTTCTCTTCATTGGACAGGAAATGAAACATTGACCTACGTGCCTCGTCCGATAACCGAAGAGGAGTCTTGAACAATTCCATATCTGCAATTCCACATCAGATTCGCAGAAACTGCCTTTTTCATCATTAAAGAGATAAAAGGGGGAAATTTTTTGAAAGAAAGAAAAACCTGTAGATATTCCATAGTTTTTGAGCTTATCCAAGAGGGATTGTTGAGTTCTAATTGATTGCAAGTCCAATCAAAAGTGGATTTGTGTCCCTGCCCACAAAACAAATTGGATAATTTATTTCAACAACCCAACCATCAATGCTGCCACATGGTAAGGACTCAAACGAATACAATTTAGCCAACCAATGAGTACCTAGCTGATAAATCAGTTAATTCATGCTACACAAGTAATCAAAACTTTATTATTATTATTTAAAACGAGTATACGAAAAAAGATATTGAAGAAATAAGATAATTTAATAATATTTTATTATGTTTTAAAGTATCTAAGTGATAAATCTATGTGCCCAAAAGAGAAAGGAAGATGCTGAATTGAAAATTCCAAAAATTGACGAGAGAGATAAGAGATTGTTATACAGCGGGATGATCTTCACATGCCATGATGGGAAAGCTATTCAATATTCAAGACTAAGGCCAAAGAGTTGGAGTTAGTTGACTTGGTAATACAAATCTGTCTTTCTTCTTCCCCATCATTAACAACCACAATGTGTGGGTCATAACTATCAAGAAGCTGCCAATAGACGAGATTGACCTTGATTCGAGATATGTATTTCAGAACGGAGTTCCAGAAAAAAAATACTGGCCGCACTTGTCATGAGGCTCATAATATGCAGCTCGTAATTCATAGATCTGGCAGAAGTGTGTTTTGTGCATATACTCGTCGTAAACAATTACTCCACAGACATCTCTGAAAATACAACAAATTCTGAAATGGCTAAACGCGTCAAGATAAGCAGTTAATGAAATCATGCTAGGGCACCAAATTGAGGTAAGAAAATCACACGATCTATACCTACCAAGCATAAAAGAAGAAAAAGCTAAGGGAATCGTGAAATTAACATGAGAAAAGGCGTAAATTTATATATACGGCAAATCCCTTTTCAGAAGAGGATAAAATGGGAAAAAAAAGGACCATTAGAAGTAATCGAATTCAAGACCTTTTAGTCCTCCCAAGTCGAAGGTAAAAGCTATTGCACCAAACTCTCTCACTTAAAATCAGTAGATTAGCACTGAGGACCAGAAGGTGCTACTTCTAATTCCATTACTCAATTCAGCATAAAACTAACCAGAGAGAGATTGCTTAAGACTTGCTCGTGCACCTCTCTTTCTCGCTAGCTGCAAGATCTTAATTGAGGAAAAACATACGCGAAACAAGACAGAGACAGCAAAAGTCAATATCAGATGACTCCAAAAGGGGAAAATAGGCAAGGAACTATGAACAGCATGTTTTGCAGAAGAAACAGGTAGACACTGGACAGATCTTACTGCAAAGTAACGCCCAAAATCAACAAAGCAGTAACAGTAGTTTGAGAACAAAGAGATCTTCTCACCTTTGAGAAGCTGAAAAGGGAGATCGGGGGATGAGAAATTAAGGGGTGATGACAGAAGCATAGAGAGCACAAAGGAAGGATGTGCAGGGAGATTATGGTGATGGCGGGCGATGGTGGTGGTGGCGGGCGGTGGTGAGAGACCAAAGATCTTATCAACTGTTGCAAATCTCCATCTGTGCTCTCTATCTTCTGTCAAAACCCCTGACCATCAAAGTCCATCAATATCTTTTTCTCTCATCCCTGCAAGCCTGCCGTAACCCTGCTCTTATGTGTCTGATTAGAGATAACAAAACTGGAGGTTATAAATAGGAAAGTTGCTGTATTTGGCAGAGATCAGTCAGAAGGATATGCAGAGAGAACGAGCGAGAGATGGAGATTGAGATGAGGAGATTTCTTTCCCCACATTTACCTGGGGCTTTGGGTTTTCTTGGAATGACCTACCAACACACTTGCCTAGCAGCCTGCAGGCTGCAGCCGCCTCTATATATAGGAAACAAAAAGCAAATAAATATTTTATGGAGAGTGTTCATGGCATAATATTTAACTATGAGTAACTTGGGCGGTGGTCCAAAGAAAATTTACAATTATAAAAATTTTATTTTTAGATACATTTATTCATTTTAGACATGTCATAGTCATGTTAGATTTAATTTTCAGATATCAATGGAAAAAAAAACTCTTTTGCAATTAATTTGGTCAAATAACTATATTGATTATGTTTTCATCAAATATGACTGATTTCCCTATAGTAGTATCCTGATGGAATAAATTCTCTTGATACACTAATTGTTGAAATTAGATCTAAGCAGTCATTACTAATGATCTGATAGGTCTGGTCATATATAACCATTAGGAATGTAAAGGGGAAAAAAACCCTAAAACTTAATGGGTATTCAGCTGAAATGACATACTTAATAAAGATTAAAAGGTACATTTCTATGATTGGTCGGTAATCATGTTATATTTTTGAGCACGTCTGGGGAAAGTGATAGAAGTTCTGATTTTCAGGATGTTTTTGGGTGAAACTAGGAAGATCAGATCAAAGGCATTGCTTCTTTTTTTCCCTTTTAATGTGTTATTTTTACTTTTATGGATAATAAGTGAGATTTTAATGGTAGAAGATAGGGATAATAAAGATATATAAGAAATATTATAATTAAGTTTATTTGATTAAAAGAAGGATTTTTGAAAGGACAACACACTCGTTAACTTCTCAACAACCTTAAATCAAGAACCGTGCCCTACTCTTTCGTACCAAAACCATGCAAATAAATTAAAAGGAATTCAATGCATAATAACATTCTGCCCTTTGCTAGAAACGCTCCCTCTCCTTGCCTAACAATTAATGGGAAGATTGTGACCAGATTCCCGAATTCGCCCATTGGCCCGATCGATTGGTTTTCATCTCTTTCCATTTGTTCACGACACTTGCTGTTGATACATAATTGGGTTAAAATTAAACCAGATTCGTCCCCATCTTCAACAGTTTCAAGTCAACTGATGAGGAAAAATGACAAATATCCCCTACTGTCGTAATCGCTTGATATCTGTCCCTCCTTTTGTTACAGAGACGCAAGATATGGTGCTAAGCGAACTAACTGAGTCCTTATCTGCACGTTTTGAATGTATATTTGCACGTCTGCATCGGATGAATCTTTTTTTTTTTTGATGTCCATGACTTAAAACTCTGAAAAATTATAATTTTCAATCCATCATACTCAGATCTAAAATTACACTTCAAAAAAAAATCATCCAAATCAACCTGTGGAAATTCCGGCGGCTCACGGGAGAGTCCGCAGGGTGCAGGAACCGCCCATGTGGAGATTTTATCTTCACTTCTCAGTCTCTTGTCATGATCTTGTACAAAACAACATCAATAACGCATTATATTGTCTCTTGATTTCCCAAATTGGCATGTAATATTCACGTCTTGTTTTCTGTCTGCACTATCCTGTTACCTGAAAATTCATCGAATCTTCCAATTATGAATTTAATTGCCAATGAGATTCAAAACAAATTTTACATAAAAAGGAGGTGTTCAACCATTTTTAATGGACTCATATTGATAATCATAATGTGGTTATCAGTTGTGAAGAAGTCTCGTCATGAAGTGTTGACTTGCAATGTCGTCTCACTAGTGGCAGGTGATATTATGACCCACCTGCACGCATGACAATATTATATACAACGAATCCTCTCGAGTCATCTCCCGAAAACTCCAACACTTGAGCAAGTCAAATCGCAGAAAATATGTAAGGAATTTATGAGATATGCGATTTACAAACTATATTATTGCAGGAGTATCCTAACCTATATTATAAGATTTTGAAATATACTAGAATCACGTTGTGATTAGGATAATTCGATATCAGAATATGATTTGGTCTTAGTTAATAAGTAGGTGATGCTTCGTGGACTACCGACAATTAAAGTAAAAATGGCTCCAGTCTCCACCTATCTAATTAGAGGCAAAACCACTTTAGTTCCATCTGACCTAATTAAAAGAATCTTGTTCCCCCCACACAATGATGTTGGAATTCTTATGGTTTGACCCATACAGTCGGCAAGTGCAGATGTTGAAGCCAATGTCATGGAGAAGCTCTGTCGAGGATCATTCGTGTTTACTTGCCGCAACAGATAAAGACAGATTCGACAAGTATATGAACAAAGAACCAAACATTAGAAAGGTATTTTTCAGCCTTCCATGGACTAACACAGGACGATATTAGTAGAAAAGCAAGAACCGGTTTTCTCGTATGAGAAACCTAGTAATTACTTATGGTTCTCTCTCTCTCTCTTTTATAAATCAACTTATATTTATAAAATATTTAAGTTATAATTAATTCAGTTCAAACCGAGTCAACCCGCTTAGAAGGTAAAATTCTTTCATTATAAATATTTTCTATTTATAATATTTAAATTCAAAAAAATGTTCGATTATAAATCCAATAGTTTACTTAATAAAAAAAAGTTAAACAATTCTAACCTATTTATATTAGTTATTACTATATTTTTTTGTTTAAAATTATCGCTTCAAATAATATGCGCATTCTAACATATATTAGATAAAATTGAAATATGCGAATGACGAATCCGAGGGGCTTGCTTTCCGGATAAG
>CXYZ01004533.1:411886-423320 GCA_900006705.1 Sonneratia caseolaris | reverse complement strand
AATCAATTAGATATTTTTAAATATTTTTAAGTTGATATAATGAAATTGTTCAGGAAGAATCCAGAAAGAGAGACAGAGAGAGACCATTGTTGATCGAGGTGGCATGCAGCAGCAATCCACAGCCATGAATCCCTTCCCAGTTGCAAGAACCCTACAAAATTTTCCTTTTCCTTTTTCTCTTTTTTTGCGCTGAAAAAAAGTAAGTGGATAGGATAGAAGATAACATGCGAAAGGTGAAATTCAATAAAAGATTTTTATTAAAATTAAAAGGTTATATATCCAACTATTATCATTCCCTCTCTGTCTCAGTAGAACAATGACGTACTCTTGGACCGACACATGCAGCTGCACTACAATTAATTTGTACATAAAAACAATAACAATAATACAAAATAATATTTTGGACGCATGTGCAGACATATCTTATGTGGCTGGCGTTGTAACCAGAAAATATGGCAGTGAGTGACTTCAGGTGAGGGGGAGAGAAAGGGCCATCTCATACTGAAGCTATCAATCTACATATACAAAGTAATCAAGTAAAAAGTGGGATGCTTGAAGGAAAGTAAATTTGAAAATTCCAGCTCTTTGATATCTTCCTCTGTCATTTCTGCTGCACAACCACGGAATATCACTCACCTTCTTCCCTGTTTGGATTTTTCGTGGATGAAATTGAGCAATACTTTCTTTTATTTTGAGTGAGATTTCATGTATAAATTTTATGAAGATTTATGAATTAGTTATGATTTTTTTGGAATATTATAGTGTGATAGAACACTTGGAAGGAAAGGTTTTATGGTAGATATGTATGAATATATATATATATATATATACGCACACATTCACATTGAATATTCTTTTGTGGTTATTACTTTTACTTATTATTATCCACAGTAGTTCTCCCTTATCCGTCATTGTTGCTTGCAAATTGTCAAAAGTCGAAAGACAGCCCAAACAGTGAGTGGTCGAAGTGGGCTTGCTCACTAATTCACCTTTCCCCAAGAATATCATTGTCGTAAAACACACGTCCCAGCCCCATTTCTCCATTTCATTCTCCTGATCAATTGTGGGCCAATGGCAGTAAGTGACATGAGATGAATCGATGCCGAGATCCTCGACAGTTTGCTCTGCGCGATTGGGTGCCGGTTGAGTCTATGACTTTCCAATCGTGTGGACATGACACGCGTGTCCCCAGCATGGCACTCGAAGGGTTATCTCATTAGGCGTGAGATGGACGAAAGATTAATTAATTCCTCTAGGCTCTGAGCGTGAACACGGAAATCAATTCTCTCCCCACTTTTCCCTATTTCATTTGTCTTTATCTATAAATTATTTATAATTGAATCTTGATTTTAATCAGATAGCATCCACACTCTCTCTCTCTCTCTCTTTGTGATCACTTTGACCGATTCTGGACATTCAAAATGCTGATGTCCGGATGGATGATCCATTCATCAACACCGACAGCTAAATTGCCAGGCTAGCGTTTGAAGAACGCTTTCCATTCACGTGCAGCAGCAACGCTTCCTAGGTTCGTTCAAATCAATGCATAGTTGACAACCTTACTGAGGGGATCTTATGGCAAGAGCATCGTCATTGCCAGTCCGATCATCGTGAGGTTAGGTTTACATTCTGTCCAGTCGTCCCAAAAGGAGAAACAAAGAAGGTATCTATCTCTGAGTGGCGCATTTTTTTCCCGTGGTGGAAACTGATTGTCCTCTCATTGAGAATCAGAACCGGTCTGGATTCCTTATTCATGCACTGTCTCTCCGCAGATTCGATTGGAATATATAGTCAACTGATGATAGGGTTCATCTCCTAGTAGAGTATGTACAGGGTCAAAGACAAATCATGTCATCTGATACAATCCTTTTCTTCTAATATGATGTTTGGTAAAATAGCGAAAACAATGGAAGATATGATTCTTAAAAAAAGTTAATAGAAAATTCTAAAAATATAATATCATTCATATCACTTATCAGTTTAAAAGTTGGATGTGAAATTAATACTCAATGACCCTAATGAAAATTTATGATATTATTTTACAAGGCTCGAGTTCAGCATTGCTGGACAATATTTGAAATTGCATTCTAAGCAATTCTTCCCGTGGGAATTTTCTGTAGTCCACGTTAGCAGGATAACTCGCATTGCACCATTTACCGTACACCTGTCCTTGTTGCCCCATTGATCGTTTCTGCTCTGAGGAAGTCTAGGGAGCCACGCCAGCTCAACATAATTTCGATTATCCATTTCGGGAAAATGGCCGCCGGGGGGCCACTCCCGACCCACCGGTGACCATATCAGCTCCAGTCAATCACCGAATGGAGAGCCGGCGACCTGAGAGAAGAAATGGAGTGGTCTTTTTCGGGAGTCCAAAAGCAAGCGGCAATATATTCCACCGAGAAAGGATGAACAAGTGCTCAAGTTGCCGCATGAGATTCTTGAAGCGGAAAGGAAGCCATGGGATAACACTCTCATGGGAAGATTTCTAGGTACGCCACCTGATTTTCGCACCATCGCAGCAGCTGTGAAAAAAGAAAGGAAACTGGTATGCCTTTCAGTTCTCGGAGGTGACAATGTTGAAATGGGTTCTCGAAACTGGGCCTTGGGTAATAGGGAAGAAATATATGTTATCACAACATTCTCCTGGTTTGTCCCGGGAGATCTAAATTTGAAGTTGTATGGGGTCATTTTGAGAGAGGAATCCCTATGCATCTATATACTACTGGTGGGATTAGCCATATTTCAAGTGTGCTAGGAAGACCCCTATACATGGATCGGGGGTACAACGAACCAGCTACATTTAGACTTTGCTAGGCTGTGTATTGAAGTAGATACGCATGAAGATCAAGAGGCAGCAATTCGGGTGGATGTTGGTGAGAAGTTCATTGCTGATATTCGGGTAGTATACCCCCGGATGCCAAAAAAAATGTAGAAAGTGCAATCTGTTCGGTCATGATTGTTTGGAGTAGAATGCAAACAAATTACCTACCCCATGCAATGAAATGGAGGAACCAGCTTAAGCTTCCAACTCACAGGAAGAAAAAGAGATGAGGAAGCCCACCTCCAGCCAACCTACAAGTGATACAGAGCCACAAAGCTCTAAACCTGTGAAAACACAAGAAACCAGCCGGCAAACCCCAACAAAATTGTAGCTTAGTGTAGAAAAGCTGCAAAACAGAGAAGGCAACCAAGAGACACAAGACTTTTTCAAAGAGCTTCCCCTAATAGCCATGGAAAAGGATCTAGATGCAGAAAAGTCTCAATTACCACAAGAAAGAGGCCCTAAACCGAAAGAAGAACTCTGGAAAAGGCATCAAAACAGCATCCGGAAGTGAAGGAGTCGAACAAGGAGAGACAA
Source organism: Sonneratia caseolaris (assembly GCA_900006705.1). Lineage (NCBI taxonomy): Eukaryota > Viridiplantae > Streptophyta > Magnoliopsida > Myrtales > Lythraceae > Sonneratia > Sonneratia caseolaris. Next base: position 419,962 of record CXYZ01004533.1, on the reverse strand, counting down.
AAGTGAAGAGTAAGAAGATTGAGAAGAAGGATAGGGACCCAGAGGCTCCTTCCTCATCTAAATGATTATCTCCTCATGGAATGTAAGGGGGTTTAACGACCCCATTAAACATCGTGTTAATTTTAAAGAAAAGAATGGATGTAATGGGTATTGTTGAAAAAGAGTGAGACAGAGAAAATGAATCTCCTATTTTACGGAAATAGTCGACCTGGAATCATGTGAACAATGTTGATATGTCCTGGAATGGAAGAATATGGATATTACGGAAGACTCATGTGCCATTGACTGTCCTTGCAAGATCACATTAGTTCATGCACTGTGTTTTGAAGCAGGTGGATCTAGGCAACATCTTCATTATCTTCATATATGCATCTGATTCGCAGGAGAAAACGAGACAGCTTTGGGAAGACCTGACATCAATTGGCACCCAAAAAGATGACAAGCGGTGTCTTCTTCGGGGTTTCAATGTGATGTTAAAACCTGAAGAAGCATCGCCGAATCACTCTATGGGATATGACCTGGTATGAATGATTTCGTTAAACCATCCTGCGATGGAGCAATTCTACGCATGGATGAATGAGAGAACAGTTGACTTTCAGAACAGGAAACTCGATCAAATATTGATAAATGAAAAATGGATCGAGCAAGCAGGGTTCTATATGGCAGAATTTCTTGAACCAGGTTTATCCAACCACTCTCCTATGATTCCCCTACTGAAAGCTATGCAAAACTCAGGGCCAAAACCTTTTCGATTCTTTAATCATCCGTGCAGGAATGAATCTTTCATCCCAATGATTCGAAGGATATGGCAAACCAACAGCTCAAATGATCCAATGGAGAACCTACATCTAGACCATCTCATGTGAAGGAGGAGCTCAGAGCCACAGGCCAGCAGGAACTGAGGAGGAGTCATGACCTCCAATCATTACACGAACAAGTAGCTTTGCTACAGAAGGAGATCATGACGGCCGCGCAACTCCTCAAATTGTGCAATAGGAGAACTTTGCAGCAACACATTTACATGGGATGTTACAAAGCGAGGAAGCAATGCTATGTCAAAAAGCTCGACTTCAGTGGATGCATCTAGGAGACCAAAATTACCAGTACTTTCACAAGATGGTCAAGTGTAGGCATGCCCGTAACACATTAGATCTATAACCTCAGAGTAGGGAGCCATTATGCATCTAAGCATGACTTAATATAACTGAATATCGTGGCCCTTATGCATCTAAACAGACAAGTTTTTTCTTTCCCTTCGTCTTTCAAGTCTAACCAAACTTGTTACCATGATTATACTTTTGCTTGAATTTCTGCCGCAGGGTAGTCAAAATATGAGAAAGGCGAGTAATATATATATAAGTATAGTGTCCAGAGGAGAAAATTCTATGATACATATATTTAAAATGCATTCAATGTAACCGATATAGATTACACACTATTTTCTCTTAAATAAGTAGAAGTGTTTCAACTTTTAATAAATAAATTTAACTCAAACTTGATTAATCATGGTCCCACTTGGCCACACAATGCTAGGTAATTACACTAAAAAAAATGGAGGAGGTATACAGATGGTGCTGAGGAGGTGGAGAAGCGCCTAATAAAATGAGGATGTTTAGACTTTGTAACGGGCTGGGCTAAAGAAGGTGATGGGTTGGGCTGAGCTTTGGTGGATTGAGCTTAGGCTCCCTCAACTATGCGGGTCTTACGGTTATCCATTACTTGAAATGCATCCTTTACGTACCATGTTCCTTCCTGTTTCTTTGTCTGTGGTTGCTTCACGAACTCACGGAGAGTCCAGAATGCAGAGAGTATAGGTAACTGGTAATTTCATACCTTGCTTGCAATGCGAGAAATGAGAGGATAGAGGGAGACGGGAGCAGGGTCATTAGGTTTTCAAGATCGAGCAAGGATTAAGCTTGAGCTCAACATATAAGTCAATGCTTAGACAAGGAAAATCGTCTCCTGAGGCTGAGACCACTCATGTAGCATATTTAGTATTATTTTCACCCATCTGATTTTCATACATCTATTCTGTAATTATTGAAACTGAAAAGAATTACAGAATACATTTCTCCTACTGGACCACATTGAAGTTGCTCTTTTTCGGTGGACGGTACAGTGCTCGAGGAGCTTCACAAGGCCATCATGGCAATTAAACCCAGTTGCATTCATCCGTCGATAGGCCTTGACAACATCTACTTATGAAATATTGCTCAGCGGTGCTTCCCGCGGGACAATATCATTATTGAGTTTGCATTACTAGGCTCCGAGAACACGCTTGGGATATTCTCGTAACGAATGGGGGGTCATTAAACCTAGTCAGGATCGATCAGGTTAGCAATGGTCGTTTCGGATGATTGAAGGCACCTCTTTGATTGTCCGAGTCCCCCTCTAGCAATGTCCGGTTCTTTATTATATAGTTCACTCGAGTTCGACAACCTTATGATTTTGTTGTCAAAACCAAACAAACTATCAGAGACTTCCAGCCGTAGAAAAAGAAACGAAAATTTTCCAAAACAACAACAAAAGGCAGAAACATTATAGACCCACTTGGCAGGCCTCGTCAGACTGAGACAGTGTTAAGAATCCAATATGAAAAATAAATCCAGGTTCAAGTTCGAATCAGAGAAATAAAGGATTCTAAATCATGGAATTTCTCCAGTTTAACTAACTGTGGAATCTTCTGAGCCTATTGCTCAGATCTATGAGAGACAGGGAATCTGAAGAGCCTACTGCTCAGATCCAAGAGAAAAAGAAATCTTCTGAGCAAGTTACATAGATAAATAACTTTCTGGGCACCTGACGAGGACCATGCACCTGATGTCAACTGGATTGGGACACATGACGGAGAGATCTGATAAACAGAAGGGACTAGGGGTAGGGGGAGAGCAAAGTGTAGAGCTCCCTTCAATCCAAACAAGAGATCTGATAAGTTGAGCAAATGAAGCTCCTGATATATGCAAGCCACAACCCTATCCCCTTTGCACTTCCTCCTTTGACGGGATAGTACTGTGGGATCCATAGATCAGCAGCTCAATCCACTCAACCATGCCCTCTATTGGACTTCAGAGAGCTCCACTCCAAAACCCTAACCCTAACAAGAAGAAACGTAGCATAGACCAGCAGCTTACCCCTTTTCAGCCATGAACCGACATAGAAGGTAGATGGAGGAGGGAGACGACTATGGTGGGAGAGAGACAGGTAAGATGAGAGGTTGAGAATGGGTGATGGACGATTGCCCTCCGGTTCTTTCTTATAGTAAAGTCACATGTGGAGAAAGAGTGAATTGGAAAAGCATTGAATTATTTCAATTAAATATCTCTGTGAACCAGGAGAGGAGATGTTTTATGAGAGACTTATGCACTTTTAACTTTCACCGTATGCATTCTACTCCTAGACTGGCACAACGTAAACATCATGTGTTATATATATGATCGGGAAGTCAGTCTCACATAATGCTTTATATTTACTGTTAGATAGATGATGGAAGTAAACAACCCTGTATGAAGTTAATCATGATTAGATTACAGTAAATCTTATGTTTTACATCATAAATTATTATAGAATGAAATTAAATGAGATAACTTTTTATATTGAAATTGGTAGAATGAATTATATGGAAGCCTTGAATTACAATTGGATTTACAAAAAAAACTTATATTTACCCAACAAATTCTATGGCTAATCCCACATATTTAACAAATCTAATAATATTATATTTCAATTATAAAAAATTAATTACAAAATCAAAATTTAAAATCTTCTCACTTCTTAAAGATGATACATCATATTAAACTACTCCGAGAAGAAAAAGGCTCTCTTCAATAAAAGTGATTAAGTAGAAAATATAATTTGATATAGAAATATTATTTTTTATTTAATAATTAAAGTATTATAAATTTAATTTTTATTATAAAAATTATAATTTCAGTGTTTTTCTGCCGGCAAAATTATCAGTTTCACGTGACTTCAACAGTTGATCGAGTACTTACCTCATTTAATTGTTTTTTTTTCCAGTTGGGTGGATTGGATTTACTCTCGTACGTAGCATCTAATCCAGAACACGACATTTTTTTTGCACTACTCGATGCATCGACTGACGAGACAACATGTGATTCCCAGTTTTGCACCAAAGCAGTAATGAAGAGACTGTCGTACAGCATAGAACGGAGAAAGGCGCCATTAAAGCACTGTGAATTCCTTTTATTATTATTATTATTATTATTGTTAAAAAAATGTCTTTTTAGTGTGTTTGCGGACAACCTCCATAGGCAAATTGTTACCGTTAATATGTTTGTCTTATAAGTGTGTTACCGTTAACATGTGTCGGACCCCGCTAGGGTTTCTGATTAAACGTTTCCCTGTTTTTATTAAAGTTTTAATCTTTTTCGTGCAAGATCTACGCCTCGTATTTTAATTTATTTTCCTACTTTCTACTCATGCAATTGGATTTTACCTCAGTTAGCTGTTATATGAATGGTCGGTGAAGTAAACTAGGAGGATGGAATTTGTACAATAATATTATTTTATTATAATAGGATTAAGGGATTATTTGATCCTATGGATAACCTTTCTTTTCTCCGTCGGTCTTCCTACCTTCTTTATTTGATCAATAATTGTAAATTTTGTACTTAAGATTATGTTGGATACATTTGAGTACAAAAGTTCATATTTGGTGAACAATGCCCTCTTTGATATGAATCATGCCTCTGCCTATTCATCGTGCGGGGGGTCCAAAGAATTTCCCTCATTCTTCCTGCCATTTTAGGCTCAAAGGTACTTCAGAAAATGTGAACGAACGATTAGACATATCAACAAGAGTCAGTTTAAGATAATCCATTGTACTTGAAAGGAGACCTAATTAGGACAAAAATTGGTCTTGTACAGGATAGATTCTTTGGTTGTCTTGTTCTTTCTACTTACGTTGCAGATAAGTATGAAAGTTTTGCAAGACTGCGGATGGGGAGGGGAATTGGGTGGAAGTGGATGAATGAAGAGGATCGGGACTCGGGAGCATTACATATTGAATTGATTTAATATCCTTTTTATTTTACTAAATAATATCTTTAATTTAATTTGTATACAAAATAATAATAATTAAAATTAAATTAATTATATTTAAATTCGAATTAATTAGAACTTAGACCGGTATAAACCCATCGGAAATTGGAAAGGTGGGTTGGGTTGAGGACAGCTCTGCCCTTCAAAGTTCAAGCCTTTTTCTTTTTCAGGTCAAAAGGCAGTGATCTCTTTTTTATTTCCCCCGACAGCTTGTGCACAGCTTCGTCAGTGGGCCCCGCTCGCCCACCAGGGAAAATAACCTATCTATCCCTGGATTCGGACTCGAGTACTGCACTGTACCGTTAGCAACAGTGCTTCTCGGGTGCATCGATCAATCACTGTTTATAGCGGGCTCAAGATTTGAAAATTTGTGTGGATGATGCATATCTTAATAAATTAGCTTGTATAATGATACAAAAAGCTGTCACTAATTAAAAAGATAAAGGGAGAGGTTGAAATTCTCTTAGAGGGTGAAGTATCTAGAAATGTCTATTTCTTTTTTTTAACGCTATGCAGTATTTTTGGACTAGTCGAAACGTACCTTAAGATTAGCTTGCGATCAGGTCGGAATCTCTAAAAAAATTTCTATTCACCCTCCCAAACTAGAATTCGATTATTGATAGTTAAGAGTCGGTATTATAATCTATTGGTTGAGCAGGGGTTTTCCTCTTCGGCCCATCTCTCATATTCAAATGCTGCCAAGTCTCTCTCGATCTTCTCATGCTGATCGCGTTGTTCCTGTTTTTCGAGATTGGATTATCATCTTCACAAAATAATTACAATCAAATCCACCTATTCACCATCTTGAGGATCGTCCGAGCTGATCCAGTTATCGACTTTTTGTCCAAGGTTGTGCTCTCCATGAAAAGAGGAAAAAGGTAACATCCAATCCAGAGGACATATAACATACGACAACGTTAGCGGGCTAAACAGGATACATAGTCCACCAAGTCTGGGCTTCGGCCGACTGTTTGACCCGATCCAATTGATCTCTAGCTATTGGGCCTATTCACCACCTGTACAGTAAGTAGCCTATTCCTTGAAGTTTCCTTTCCATCTTGGACGGGGATCAGTTCCGGCCCTGCTCTCCCTCTTCATGTGATCTCACAGTATAAAAGAAGTCGAGTATCTTTTAGGGATCCCGCGTTCCCAGTAAACCGAGTCCTTATGATAAATCTCGACGGGGCGATCATCGAGGTTGGAACAGAGAGACAGAGACCCCTCTAGACGAGTGAGCGACTGAGAGCAGAAAGGGGACACGGTGACGGGAAGCTTCGGAGCGAGAGACGCTTGCAGAGAGATCATTGATCTTGCTCAAATAGAGATCGTTGCTAAATGTGATGAGCTTTACATTACGGTGTCAAGAGCTCGGCTAGGGTGTCGATTTCCTGTGCTCCGCCAGATTCGGATTCAAAAGTCATCGAAATGAATCCGCTCAATATGCTCGAGTGTAGAGTTGGAAAACGCACTCAGCAGGCACAGGAGATCATCCAGACTGCTAGAAAAACTACCCAAAGGAGAAAAATGTCAAAGGTTTTCAGCTATTATTAATGAAATTTCCCCTACTTCCCAATTCTTTTTCCTCTTCATTTAGGGTTTTGATGGAGAAACGGAAGGGAAATATGTTTTCCACAAATGATTTTCGGGGTTGGTCTTATGACTTGGGTCTGGTCGTGATGATTTTGTCTCCGCCGGGGCTGGGTGTCGTGGCGTGGGCGTGGGTTTCACGTTTACTTTTCTCTGGACCGTCCGGACTGTCGGATGAAAGAAATCAATATAATATTAATTAAGAAAACTTACACTAAATTCTATAGAATTTAACATTCGACTATCCAATTGGATAATATAGGGCTCGTGAATGTGTTTCTTTTTTCATAAATGAGTCTTTATCCTGCGCACAAAGTGCCTACTCAACCTACTCTCGTGATGTTGTAGCATTTCAGGGATTGCATAGAATTTTCAGCGATTTCATAAAATTGATTAATTTATATTAAATTTTAATTTTAAATTAATAAAATATTTATACCAAATCTCTTATATAATAAAATTTTATCCATTAACGTTCAGTCGATCTAGGTATGTTACCGAGTCCTCATTTCGATTCTCGTCCGATTTTTTCCACGTTGAATTTTCCTCCGCAGACTTGCTTTCAAATTGACGTGACACATCATTATTATTTTTTAGCTGGGCGTGCAAATTTTGGGAGCATCCAACAGTGATTGATATTAATCGCATCGTGGACAGCTTCGTCAAACCATCATTCTTGATCGATGGTGGGTAAGGCATCATTGTCCTCCAACGACGGTCCACTGCAACGATGATCAGCCAAGGATTACGGACTGGAGCCTAGGAGAAGAACTTTCCGTTCAAACAAACAAACAAATATATATATATATATATATATATACGCGCAACTTAATCTTATTAGTATTGTGCTTATTATTCTTTTAATGATCTTTTTTTCGTTCATTTAAATCAATTTTAACCTTTTTTTTTTTTTTTACGTAACTTCAGTTTCATTCACGGTCTTTGACAAAGTTTCTAGTATAATATCATGTCCCAGACCATCATCCTCGACATCGATTAATTTTTCCAGCAAGTGGCCTGCATGCCCCTAAAGTGCTGTGTACAAGTCTAAATGGAAAATCATTAGTAGAGACACCAATCATATATCCTCGACAAAGCCAAAAGCATAAATGCAAAATCGGAACTTACACAAAATTTATAATGCACATGTAGTTTACCCTGAACAGTCAGTGATTTGCTCTTGAAGCAGGTAATTTTGCCACAGCTATTGATTTACTGAAAAAAGCTTTGAGCAATTCTGCTCGGCTCTAATGTAATCTACGACTTGTAAACCTCAGTAATTTTATGAAGCATTTAAACGATTTATTCCAAATTTACTATACAGTGTTCTCGTAATATTTTATCTTCTTTTTTTTTTTTAAATTATAAAACGAAGGATAAGTTGATAAATAAATAGGAGTTGGAATCATAGTTTTTAAAACCGGACCG
>CXYZ01004533.1:367907-411613 GCA_900006705.1 Sonneratia caseolaris | reverse complement strand
TATTATATTATTAATATTATTTATTAAACATGCGGTTCAACCCATTGAACCCCCAGTCCGACCCATGAATCCATGAACCCATACCTTGACCGGTTCCCGGCCCGGTCCGGTTTTAAAAACTATGGTTGGAATATCCCTTCTAGCAATTGAGTGTATTTTGGCATTGAAGATTAAGCCGTACAACTAAATCGTACGAGCTACGGAGGAATTCTTGCAGCGGAAAGCACGATCCAAGGAGTGGCCGACACGCCTCGATGATCGGAGGCCCTCTCACCGGCAGCAAGCACGGTTCACACGACCTTTATCGATGATGGTGCGTAAGCCATGTCGTCCCCTGGCTACGAGGCTAAAGTCCCCTGGACTTGAAACGCACGCCACCTGGTCATCAGGAAACTCACCTATGGTGGTGGATATGGGAATTCTCCATCTCCTCCTCCCTCCCTCCCTCCCTCCCTCCTGTGTGAATCCTTGTGTACAAATGCATAAAATGCAATTACTATTTCGTTCACGTTATTATAGACTTTAATGTATACTATGATATTTAAAAACTAAATGTGCGATTAAGGGCACCCAATCCATGGAAGAATAAAAACAAAAGCACCTTACCTACTCTCTTTACAGTTTTCCTCCACAAAACTAGAAAGCGTTTATCATTGTCCTCCGTTTTCTTCTTGTGGCGCTCGGCTTCTCTCCTTTCAGAAGCTGTCGACTGGGTGGGCACCTATCCTTCCCTTGCATCATTAATTGCTTTTTTACCGATTCAGAGTTACATTCGATCTTATCTGTATATGGAACTGTCGATCACGAATGTGATCTGCAAAGTAAGGACCGACGGACGGTTCAAAATCTCATGCCGAAATTTCATCCACAGCTAACCTCCTCCATCCATCACGGGTGGAATCCGAATACTGTAGGCCTATCATCCTGAATCCGGTCGTATTCCAAGCCTGAATGTGTCATCAAATGATATTTCAACATGTCTTGCATTCGTATTCGTAATTTGGCATCTATGAGGGGACCTCAGTAATCATGTGTGGGAACCGAGCTATTTCAAAACCCTGAACTAAGGACGATATCACTTAGGTGCTGGATTGGACTTGTCTCCATCTCCACTGCAGCCGGATTAGACTTTTCTCCATAATAGGTGCTGGATGCTATCTTCTCAGTAGCCAAACGACATGCCAGGGAGAATCTAGCGCTGTGAAAGTGGACCAGCGTCCTCTGGCTTTCAGGACTGTGGGATCCATCAGGGTGTGCGCATGTGACTCACGCTAATACGCTTTCCATATATATATGACGCAGTGGGGACGACTCCGAGTGAATGAAGTCTGAATTTTGATTGCCAAGACAACCGAGAAAATTAAAAAAAAAAAAATAAAACGACAAGGGAGAATATGACAACCAGAATAAAGTAACAAACTCTCTAGTTTAGACGAAAACGTCCATATTGCAATGCAAGTCAATGTACTATATCGAAATCAGGAATTACTACACTACAGAGAATCCAATCCCATTCCCAAACTCTCTTCTACGTACATTAGACAAGTTACGGAAACTCGGTAAGCCAACTAGAACCATATGTCTCGGAATATTCCAGATTATCACGAATTGGCCTCGAATGAGATTGCGAGGAATCATGAAATTGTCTGGTATGAAAATTCAACATCTTTTTCACAACGTTAGATGTTGGGTCTTCCGTGTTCCTGCTTGTATGCGGGCGGGGAGACACTCCACCTGCTGCACATGTAGTTGATGCAGTATTTGATCTTCTGTAGACCTCAAAAGGAGTAGTCATAGTCACCACATTAATTACTATAATTAGTCGCTAAATATGTCAGGACGGTTAATAGGTATCCCATACAGGAGCGGATACATATTTGATAAACATGAGATGTGGACTGATGTCCACCCTTCACCGAGCGTCCTCGACTTTGGATTCCCCGAGTGTGCCAACATGAATCATGTCTATGTAAAATTGTATGCACTGCGTGGTTGATGTGTAATCAGTCAAGTCCATTTAGTAACGCTCCAAAAGGAGTGGTCACTGGTTATTTTATTGGACTGGTCAGTCACTGAGTAGAGCACGAGAGTTCGATAAAATTGAAGGCACTTCATGGTCAGGACAAGCGGAGACTCGAGCATAAGCCTGCAGTCTCAATCAAAAGGGTAAAACTGAAGGAAGGACTTACTTAGAATTCAACATTCTTACTAATATCATCAGCAAACTTTTCGACCACACTTCGTACAACGGCTTGGCATATCACATATTGAAACGTGCTGCAAAATACAGTAAACTATGACAAGCGCGATCAATTGATCATCAGACACCTTCATGATCCTTCTCCTGGTCTTCTTCCATTGAATCAGAAAGCGTAACTCCCCTCGTCTCCGGCAAGAAAATTACGACCAAACCGCATAGGAATATCACCACTCCAAACACTAGATAAGCCAGATACGGTATGTTCTTTCCCGCTGAAATCAATGTCGGATCAAATAGGACTCCTAATATAATCGCTTGCCTCATCATCGAAGTGGCGGAGTTCCTGACGCGTGTGGGAAATAGCTCGATAGTGTATATCACGAGCACATTATAGGCCACGCACGCGCAGAAGAACGATGCTAGCTCCATTGCGATTTCTAGGATCTCCATCACACTTCCGATGAAAGCACACACTATGCTGAGAACGCCGCTTAGCATGGTAAACCCTAGCAATGTGCTCCTCCTATTCAGGCGGTCTATGAGGAAATATGAAGCAAAGTACGACGGGATTATCAGAACTCCGTTGAATAAGACCCCGAGGTAGATGTTGAGCCCAAGGTTTCCAACTCCTAGAAGCATGCCATAGTACACCATCCCAATGCCGAACCCTACAACCATGATCTTCAGCAGCAGTTGGAGTGTCCACCGGGTCTTTAACAGATCTTTCATGGACGAGTAAAGTCTGGCCTTGGATGAGTCTTGCTTAAGGGTCGGTGGCATGCTGGAGACGAACAGCTTCAGGCTACTATGTTTCTCTGGCACGATTCTTTCAAGTACAGCCACGGCCTCGACTTCCCGGCCTTGCATGAAGAGCCACTTCGGAGACTCACTGGTGAAGAAGTACACTAGGGCACAGTAAACTATCCCCAGTAGAGAAGTCGTGAGATAGAGATATCGCCAGGAGGCAGCCTTAAGCACATAAGCGATGAGGGGCAGTGATAGTAAACCTAGCGTGCCGATGAAAAGGCCCATCATTCCGACAAACCCCCGCCACTTCTTGGTGACCATTTCGGTGGCCAATACAATCGCACAGGTCCCGATTGAAGCACGGCCGAACCCGCTTACGAGCCTCAGGGCTGAGTACATCCAGATGTTGGTCGAGAACGTTGTGACGAAAGCAGCCACAGACATCACCAGACATGAGACAATGAGCAAGTTCTTCCGACCGAGGGACGAGTCTGCAAGCGTGGCGAAGATAAAGCCCCCCAACAGGCACCCCATGTAGAAGCATGAAGTGGGAAGGCCGGTGATGAACGAGCTGGCGCATTCAAGGGACCATTCGGATATTATCGACTTGTGGGATGATCCATCCCAGGCCCACTGCCATCCAGGGAGGTCGCATATGTCTGAGCTCGACGAGCACGTGGAGTTGGCCACGGCTGTGCAGTGCCAAGTCGGTTCTGCGTCAGAGAAGACGCTGATGCAAGCTTGCTCGCCGTCCAAGAACCAGGCTAGCGAGACGATCAGGGCCTGGATGAACTGTCTCCATCTGAGTCCTCCTACGCACCACTCAATCACCTCGTCCAACGACTTAAGCAGCAGCTCGTCGCTTGGAATTTCGTCCTCCGGTGACGACTCAGGCCTCGGAAGGAGTGGGGTCGAGCTCGACATAATGTTAATGTGATATTGGGTGTCTTTATTTGTCCTTGAATCTTGCTTCGGCCTGAATATGTTGCGGAGGATGGAAGGCTTTTTATAGTGAAATGGATGCCAATAACAACGCATATTTGGGCCAAAATATTGATGGTTTTTTTTTTTAAGTGTTGGAGACTTGATTTTATTTGGAATTAGGGTTTTGATATAAAATAAGATTAATATCATGTCAAATTTAAAATAAAATGGTGGCTAAACGCTTTTGGGTAAAATCCTTTATGTTGATTCTATAAAATTTATACTCACATATTTACAAGTGGAGAATAATGATAAATTTTAAAAACAAATAATTATAAAAAATTATGAAATATATAAATTAAATTTAAAATATAATTTTCCTATAAGGATAAAATTAAATCTCCAACACTCCTTAAGATGAAGATGGACCGATATGAAATGTTCATTTGTAAATAAAATATGAATATCAATTTCAACATAACTCTAATCTAGTGCTAACTTCAAAAGTTAAGCACTAATACCCTTTTTATATACTATCAATAAAATAGTTAATACTTATTTTATATATCGTCAGTTAAACGGTCATAATCTTCTCAAATCTCAATCATTTTACATGCTACCAGTACGATCGTCTTCACAATTCATATATCAATCATTTTATACCTTGTTAATATAGCAATTTCTTTATAGCAGTCATAATGACATGCTGCATGGAGTCACTTCTTTACACCAGAAATGTGAAGGGCAACAAACTAAGATACCATGTCAAATTTTATAAAAGATAGAGGAGTGTACAGAGAGGATAGGGCGTGATGACCTAGAGGGAGTAAATCCTAAACTCGATAATTGAGTCAAGAAATTACATAAGAAAATCCATCTTTTTATTGGTGCAAAATAACAATCTATAAATAAATAATTCTAAAATATTTTAGCATATTTAAATCAAATCTAAAATAATTTAAATTTTAAATTATCTAATTTATTTAATATTAAAAATCTAATTTTCTAATAAGAAAAAAAATAAATCTCCAATAACCCCATTAAGGTGAAGATGGAGTCATTCATGTTGTAAACATAATATGAATATCAATCTCAAATTTGTCTCTGATCCACTACAACTTTCAAAGCCAAGCATTCACACTCTTTTTATATACTATCGATAAAATAATTAATATATATTTTACATACCACCAACCAAATAGTCATAACCTTCTCAAATATCGGTTGTTTTGTATGCTGCTAGCATATTGATTATCACGATTCATATATAAGTTATTTTATATCTCATTGATATAAATGTTTCTTCCTATATTCAAAGGCTTGGATTTCCGCTTTAGTAGTAGTTTCTACCTGGCGGAATCATCAAGATTGACATACATCAATAACAGAAATATAAATATCAATATACTTTGATACCATTTTAAATTTTATATAAGATAGATGAGAAGCATAGAAAGATAGAAAGTAGTGACTTAGAGGTTGAACATACCAGAGTAAACCACAAGGTATGTATTGATTTATTCAAAAAATTATCTAATGAGACTCTTTTATTTATAAGCGTAGAATAATAATTAAATTTAGGATTAAATAGTTTTAAAATATTAGAGTATAGTTAAATTAAACTTAAAATATTTTAATAATTTATACGAACTAATTCATTTGATATTCAAAATCTAATTTTCTAATAAAGATAAAATCAAATTTTTAGTAGGTAGTGATATTGATGGTTCGAATTTTACAAATAAAAAGAATTTATATTGGATAGTTTTATTTCTTTAATATTCCGATTCGGTTTGAATTTATATTAGTCAATGTCCAATATAAATGATTTATGACAAAAAAAAGTAATATTGATAATCTTACTATTGAGTCCCATCGAGGCAACATGAGGGGGTCCCCTACAAGCTCATTCGATTGACCTATCCCTACAATCATTTGGCTTATCCCAATTCTACTCGATTTTTCTAGATCCGGTTCGGGTATTCCTTGGGACAGATCGATTAGCGAGAGCGTTAACATTTCTTTGGAAATTAGATTTTAGGCTTTTAAGATGTTGCAAATCTGTATTGTTGTCGATCAATTGCGTCTTCTTTGCTCTTGGACGAACAGATTGCATGCCATAATTCAGGGATCTCGCGAGCAAGTTGCGAGAAATCTCCGACTTCGATATAAAAACTCGCTTATTTTTCTTCCACGATAATTTGTATGAACTGTCAATTTGAAGCTGACTGCGTTGTAAATTTTGATATAATAACTATGGTGGGTGATCGTTGATCCATATTAATTTCGTAAAAATAAGAAATAGGAAAAAAAACTAAAAATAGCTCAACTCTATTTTTTTTTCAGTTGTCTAGAGTCTACACTTGCAGCCAATAATGTATATGAAATAGCAAGAACAGTGTTCAAAAGATACGAAAATCAGAATATGATTAAATTTATCAGCGTTAGAATTCTATACAGTTTTTACCATAAAAAAATCATCGTTATACATATATATATATATATATATATATACATGCTGAATATTAATCATCTTTATGTTATGAACATAAAATCTATGGATAAGATTACCATATGTATCCACACATCTTCTCCCTAGATGAGGTTGGAGTCTGAGTCTCAAGAAAATTTATGACTAGAAAAATTTTAGTTCTTATGGGTGTCCAAGCTTGAACTTGCAATTTGATGTATTGTCTAGAGAGGCCATTGCTCGAAATTTGAGGCTCCGGTGACGATTGAGGCCTCAAATCACGGGGAAGTGAACTTATGGATATTATTGATGTAGAGTTTGGAGGCTGATTGTATCCATTCTACAGTCTAAATTGAGGGTCTGAGTTTCAAGTTCTGCATTGATTGCATCGACTGATGTATTGTCTGATGTAACAAAATTACTTCGAAATGGGCCAAGCATTATGTCTGATGGGTTTAAGTCATTAATAGCCCAGGATTTGTCCGTGAGCTCGAAGGCACCCTTTGCAGAGTCGAGATGGATCGATCATCGTGGAATGTCATTGGCATATCAGAAATTTCGAGAAAAGGTCATTGTACATGTCTGGGCTCACAGTAGACATTGAATTGGAAGATCTCCTGCTTCTGACCTGAGAACTTGCATAAAGAAAACAACCCCAAACAAATGCGAGAAGGGAGGAGTAGTAGTCGGAGGATAGTGTTCCGATGGGCATATGGTTGTAAAGCTTCCTGGGCAACTTTAAAACTCCCCATCTGATGCAAATGGAAATCTGTTTCTCCCTTTGATGACTCCGTCTTCTTCATGATCTTGAAGCCAATGTTTTACTTCAGACTAATGCAGACAGATTGTATTTGAAATGGATTGATATGAAAGCCATGGAGAGATGTCATTTGCGCAGGTGTATGAAGATCTGTACTGACTAACTCACACTTCACATCGGGTTTCTTTACAGGCTTTTGTCGATTTTGAAGATCAAGAAGTGAAATCTGATTACTGAAGATTATCCCGAATCTTTCTAAGAGCTGATCGCTGTTTACCTGCACGCTGTCATTTATGTGAAGTTTATATCGCAAGTTATCGATTAGTTTCATATCACTTTTAGTTTCAAACTTGTATTCTCGGGTTTTGCTTTCTACTTAGGCATGGCACTAAAACGGAGAAACTAGGCAAGCTGAAGCCTCTCCCCGAAAAATGCTCTTTCTGTCCCTTCGATGAGTCTTTAGCTTACTCTGGCTTTCCTTTTCTATTGCCACTCACCTGCAGACCTTAACTTGTTTTTGATAGCATCAGAGAGATCCCTCCAACTGATGGGAAAAATTAAGTGGCTGTAGACAACATTTCATTAAAGTTGCTGACAGCAACCCGGTTGGCATTGGAGAAGCTAAGGAAATGAGCTCAAATCTGATGAACATCATCCCTGAAGATGCCTCTGTTCTGACTTATGTTGGAGATTGCATTCACAAAAGCCAACGTATTTCTGGAAGTTGTCACTAAAGGTAAGCAAATGCTCAAAGAGGGAGCAAGATTGAATTTAGTCGGACCGAAAGACAGGAAGTTACTGATATTGGGGATCAAAGTTCGAGCTAACGGGCAATAGAGAGTCCCAGGAGAGGGAGTTCGAGGCCAAAGAGGATGTGGAATAACAGCAAGCAATTAAATCGATACAGTGGGTAGATTATTGCCATTATATGTTGTTATTCATATTGTCCTCTGTTTTTTTGGGATCATACTTCAATCTGTTCCTGAGAACTCTCAATCGTATCATCGTCTTCAGGTTGAATACAAACCTGTGCGTGCTCCAAGGTTCTTAGCGCTGAGTTTGTTCTGTTACTGCTCGGATGTGCATGCTAGGAAGTCCAGTTTGTTCGATTGAAGCAGCTCGGAGATTGTTACTGCTCGGATCTAAAGGGCCTTCAGAACTTTGTGAACGTCTTATTAAATCGAGGAGCTTAACGTTACAAATGCTCAGGACATCTGCTTCGGTGAAAATCAAAGATAAACTACAAGTTTCAGAACTCAGATAAGGAGCAGCACTTAGCTGCAACCTATTATTTTCCGAACAACCTAATAAAGTTGCTGCAGCGTACTTGCTTACTCCTCAGGGCTTCTTTCTGGCGAGTAGCTTTTGGAACCAGTAGGCGGACATCTTTGGGTACCTCTTGAGGTTGGAATAGTCGACATAAACAATCCCGAATCGGGAAGTGTAGCCCAGTCTCCACTCGAAATTATCAAGCAACGACCAAGCAAAGTAGCCCGTAACATATGCTCCCTCGTCCACTGCCTTCTTCAGCTGTGTCAGGTAGCCCTTGTAGAAGTTGATCCTCGTGGTGTCGTGCAACCCTCGAGCAAGTGTAACATTTCCGGGGTCATCCATTCCTGGATCAAAGCCAAAAAACTCCATAAGATTCACTTGGAAGAAAGAGAAGTTATCTCCCAGGTCACAAAGTCGTCCGGAGTTATACCGTTCTCTGACAGAATCACATTCGGGTTCCCATAGCGCTCCTTTATGTACATGAGAGCCTTGTACATTCCCCATGGTACATTGTACAGCCAGTAAGAATTTGCCTGAGATTTCATCATATCCATTATACAATCATCCCAAGATTGAAAACAGGAACATTTACTCGAAATGGAAACGAAACAGATGGCTTACTCTTGGACCAATAGGCTTCCCCCTCTTGGCATCTGCACATGTTAATGATGGTAGACAGATCATCAATATTCAGAACGAGAGACAAACAAAAAAAAAAAAAGATGTAACGAAGGGAAGTATAATCATACAGGCGAATCCCGCATTCCAGTCCTGCTGATAGCCCAAGCTCTTGGGCTTCCCCCGATGCGGATCATACATGTAATAGGTCGTATACTGATTAATCCCGACAAAGTCTATTGAGCCCTTCACCATCTCAACCTCTTCCCTCGTGAACTTCGGCAGCCTGTCTCCGACAATATTCTGCATCGTTTTGGGATACTCACCATACACAATCGGGTGTATAAACCTGGGAAAAAACCAACAAATGTGTGATGTATTTCCTTCTTACCTAAGAAATTTAGTCAGATATCGGACTTGTACTGTTTCTTGGAGTACGAGTCTTGTCCGGAATGAGGATTTGTTGACTACTAACCATCCAACATGGAAATCTCTTGCCCGTTGAGCTGCCAAGTTGTCTGCCTTCGACCGGGTAAGAGGCTCATACCACACAAAGTCCAGTAGAATTCCGATCCTTCCCTTTTGTGTTGCCTAGATTTCATACCCCAATTATATTATAATCATCCGCTGGCATAATCATATGTTGAAGAACTGAATTTCAACTACCGGTTGCTCGAATCTTACCAGATACTTCTCACGGTATCTTTTGACAGCAGCAGCGTGAGATAGGATCAAATGATGGGCAGCGATGTAAGGTTCAGTTGCCGAGTTTCCGGCAGTACAGTTTCCAAATGCCTTCGAGCACCTTCCAGGGGCAAAGAATCCATTATCGTAACCCAGAGCAGCGACCACTCTCGGTTCGTTGAAGGTCATCCAATTTTTGACCCTGTCACCAAATGTCTTGAAGCAAAAGTCCGCATAATCCGCAAAATCTTTCCTGCAGAACATCCATTTTAACATCAAATCGGTCCCAAACAGACCTGAGGGTCGAAAATGAAAGATGTTCGGATCAGATTGCCCACACGACTTGTGGGCTTAGCAGTCCTTTGTACTTCACTTCAAGTGCTTGTGGAAGATCGTAATGATATAGATTTGCGTACGGAGTAATCCCTACAAAACCATACATCTCATTAGCCGACTGATTAGCGTTTACAAATGATATTGGGTGACGGAGAATTGTCCGGTAAGACCACCTCTTTTAATGAGGTAGTTGATCAACCGATTGTAGTATGCAACACCTTTCCAGTTGACCTTCCCGATTCCATCTGCACGAACCAGGAGACTATCAGACTGACCTCGACCACATGCCACATGCTAACAAATTACAGTAGCAGCACGCTGACTTACCGGGGAAAATTCTGGACCAGGAAATGGAGAATCTGTACGCGTCAAAGTTTAGCTTTTTCATAAGATCGATATCTTCCTGAGACAGCCGTATGTGTGTTAAATCAGGAGCATGATCATGCCAGCAAAAGTACCAAATCTGACCCCCGCCCATAAACTATTGACCACGATCACCGCGATACATCAATGACCCATTTGACATTCTTAGCGATCCGTTCGACTAAACACATACGTTTTATCTATTGGAATGAAAATCATTAAGAGCACAGTGTGTATCGTTGAACTCATAACTTAGTCGGATCAATTTTTCTTTTCAAATGATCCGATTAAAAGATAATCCTAGGACCGGAGAATTTCCCAGGCTGATCATACCTGCAGATCCCGTATAACCAACACCGGAATACGTAGTAATCGACAGTCCAAAGATGCAACCAACCCATATTGATTAGGAAAGACGGACATCGAACCACCGAAATCAACCATGTCGGTTAGGGCCGAGCAAAATGTAAGGGCAGAGCAGGGCTCACCTTGTACCGGTGGTATTGGTCAACTGTAACATCAGCCGTGGCATTATTGGCCACAATTCCTGTTTTCATTTCACATATTAAAAAATAAGTTAACAACATATAAATACCTTGGTCATGCACATAAACCATTTTTAATTTATGGGATTGCTAACGTACGTTACTTAAGCAAATTGATTAACTTATCAAATTAGCTAAAAAGCATATGTTGATGTGAAGATTTGATACATAATATCAAAAAGATTTAAATTCAATTTTCATTAGAATTTATAGTATACTGCTATTTCCCTATTTCTCTTTTTCTTCCATTCTTTCGAACATATGAATTTCTTCTAAAATAAAAATAATGCAATGTTTTTTTTTTCCTTATAATAACTGAGCTGAGCGGACAGATATAAAGGGTACAAGAAGAAACCAGGGATTTTCACGAAGATGTCCCAAATGCTGGGCCCACGGCCTTCCTTGTGGGCCATGCCCTCCACCTGATAGGCCGACGTGGCCGTCCCGAAGATGAACTCCTTCGGGAAGCTCTTCCTGCTCAGCCCGCCGGCATCCAGTCTCACCTTCCCCGGCACCACCTCGGCAGCCCCTACTCTGCCGCCGAATCCCCCATCTACGGCCACCGCAGAGTGGACTATCAGCCCTACTAGTAGCAACAAGGGCAACGTCGTTCTCATCGCGAAAGTTCAAACCCCCCCCGCCCCTCTCTCTCTCTCTCTCTCTCTCTCTCTCTCTCTCTCTCTCTGTGATTGTAGGGAATGGAAAAAGTGGAGCTTCTGTGAAGAAGAGCGTCGACGGAGGCTTAATTTATGAATATGGATATGGGATTGTTTTGTTCAGTCATGAAAGATGCCAAAAACAAGGGCGTGTAATCTTGACGAGTACATGTTCCACAACACATATACACGTAATATATATAATTCCTGGGTATGATGGTTGTGCAATCGAGCTCAACTTTTCTTTTTCGGGGGTGGAAGCAATCAATTTACTCCACGTTTATCGACGTTACATATCATGCAGCGTGCAAATTCAAAATTTATCGGATTAGCCGCCCGGAGGTTATTCGTGAGCTGCAATGGTTTGAGTCCACCATATTCTTAGAACAACGGACGATCCCCTTAAAGAAGAAGTATGCACCGGGACAAGAAATCAGTGTTGACCTAAAGAAGCCTCATCCGGAAGATTAAGAGAGAGAGAGAGAGAGAGAGAGAGAGAGAGAGTCTGCTTTTCCTAATAATTTTCCATTATTAATGTAGTTATGATTTAAATTAGTGAAAGTTATGTCGATCCTGTCGACATAAAGCTGTTGAAGATTCGAATTCGAAGATTTTGAAACGTTGATTGGAAAATCTTCATCGTGGAGTGCCCTGTCTCTGTCAATGGCAATGTCTTTTCCAGGATTTTGTTTTCTTGCAATAAGTGTTCTGCAGATTCAATTGCACCCACCAACTCAATCATTCAAATTTGGGAATGGTAAAATTTCTTTGGATTTTTTTTTTCAATTTATGAGATCTGAATCTACTTAATTCACTTAAAAAGAGGATGAAGATTAGGGGATGAAAAGAGACACCGCACTTGATCATAGCTAAGAGATCGAGAAAGATATTGAAGACAATATATATTGGATTCACTCATAGTATTGAGAAATGTTTATACCATTCCATCTTATTACATGGTACCAAGATGATAATCTAAGATACCTCAGTAAATTTATGGGGTTCTGAACCAGGAATAAGTTATGTTATAATATTTAAACATGATATTTTTTAAAAAAAAAAATTAAGATTATGAGGATTCACTCATCACTAACCTAATTGACTCACAAAATCTTGTTTTCCAGTGTCATTTTTCCTAAATAATCCTACAATATCTCCGCCCAAGAAGAATGTGCTTTTAATGCATCAATTAGATACATACATACATCATTTTTCAATGATGGACTGACAAATGCAAAAATATTTGAGACCGCTCCCTTCAAATGAGTTCACAACTTCCCCCACCCATTATCTAGTCCTTCATCACCATTGACGGGATTTAAACGGAGTACGGTGATGATTGTCTCTCTTGAACAGGGGCATGCTTTTTCTAAGAACAAGATCTTGTGGGACAATGTGTTTCATGAGGTCCCCATTTGTTCTTTCGTCTTACATTCAATCAAAAGAATCAAGTTGTTGAATAATCGCAGACCATGAAACCAAAGAGACCCTAAGAGCAGGAAAGATTCGATTTCGAGACCAGTTAACCATCTCGTTCGTGCTCTCCGGGGTGGTGCGGCTGTTTACGGGTGGCGCTCTGGTGAAAGACCTCTGATGATGAGATAGAGTCATGGCTGTCCAGTTGGATGAGGGGACAGAAGGTTAAGGCCATGGCATTGCCCTCCAATGATTTGCGGAAATGGACCGAAGCAAGTCCCTCTGAGCTATCTCGACAGCTTCATTTGTTTCTTCCAATGAATGTTCCCACGTGGTTGCCGACTAAAAGTGGCTCAATAATGTTCACTCCGATAAGGTTTAGCACAACCGTGAAAATGACCGTTCCTGGAGCGAGCTCCCTTCTGCCGTATTATGTGCACAAACATCTGTTGGGAGGACAGAGATAAGGAGTCAGGCAATAAGTTGCACACGTGTTACATTTTTCGTTGTAAATGAGTAACACTCAATTGGGATACCTTTTTTCTTTCACCGTCATTTATTTACTCACAAGTACACAATAATAACTCTAGCTAATTTATATTTGAGAAAAAAAAATCAACTATTTTTTTTTGAAGTATCAAACCAGCACAAAACAATCTACGTTAGTTTCAATAAAAAAAATTAATGTTTAAGTGAATGTGTTATATATAGTACAGTAAATAAATAATGTATTTTAGTGCTAGACATTGATGCAGGGACTGCATCGCTCTTTGCTATGGTGCTGTCATTATGTGGCTGTGAGCTCTTGAGATCCTCTCCTCTCTCTTTAGGTTCTCTTGGTACGCTCGAAGGAGGCAGTCAAAGGGCCAGATCAATTGGGGTAAGTGGAGATGAAGAGGTAACTGAGTTTCCAGGCAGTCAGCGGAGGAAAAATGGGTCGGAATTCTCATTCCTAGATTGTCTGATAAGAAAAGGAGAGCAACATGGCATATGATAAATTATTATGGAGGTGCCTAAAATGACTCTTTCCATTCATCATACAAACAAGACCTTGAATTGCAAACTGAGCAAGTTTCATCCTGGTTGCATAGCAAAATCTGAAGATGCAGAACTTGCATCGCCATACATTAACCCAGCCTCGCAGCATGAGCAGCTGAGTACAAGTGACAAAACGGATGCAGAACAATACTGTCCGATAAAATGGAGGACGCTTGAACAATCAAAAAGTGTATATCCGGTTGAAATTGTTTCTACTTCCATAATCTGTCTAAACACTGTAATGACCTGGACTTCTCCCACATTTTGCACCATATAGAGAACCAAGGCAAGATCCACCACAATGGTTTACTCTTCTTTTTCCACTCTTTCTTACTGATGCAGACTTTTCAAACTCAAATTCATAGCCAAGAAAAATCAACAAATGAAGCAAGTGAAGCGGGCTACATGCTGCTATAGCAACTTCGTGAGCAGACCCATATCAAAATTCACTGCAGAATAATCTTCCATACGCGAACGCAAGCATCCTCACCAGAACTCACCACGCTGTGCTCATCAGTGAAGGCTAACCCATATACCCCACCCAGGTGAGCTCCTTTTATGGTTATACGGCTTGAAGCTGTTCTATCAACCTCGTATATGATAACACATGTGTCTAGTGAACCTGTGGCCACCATTCTGCTGTCAGGAGACCAGGCAAGGCAGTTAATTCGTGCCGAGTGATAAAGCATGTTCTTTAGCTTCACCTGCAATTTACATCAGAAAAATGTGGAGACAAGATAGCTTTAGGAGAGTCCTTGATAGAACTTAATGGGAAGTGGTTTATTGTTGTACTCAAGGTATAGTTAACACGACAATAATAAGGAACAGGAGCTGCACTAGAGGGAAAAATCTGAAAAGAGGTTTATACGCAAAATGGATAATGGCTTAAGAAAAGTATGTCTCAACCAAGTAATTGGATTATATCGTATGACTTTACACATCCTAGGTGTCTGCTATATGGGTTTTACCCCCACGTCTCCTCTTCTTTCTTTTTCACAACTCTCTTAACCAAGTTTTCAACATTGGTTTCATGTTTTATATTGGCAGGACACAAGTAAAAAAAAAAAAAGGACTTCAAACAGAATAGATCATGCTCTGTCCTGTATCTCTTATCATTTTTCTTTTTATAATTGTGAAAAGTTGTAAGATCAAAAAGAAGGCAAGAGTTACCTCTCGCGAGGCCCGATCCCAGACAACAGCTTCCCTATTAAGATCACCCGAGGCAAACATGGAAACATCAGGAGAGTAACGTATGACACTAATAGCACCTCTATGTTTCTCGAGGACAGCCTCTTCTGTTAGAGTGTCACCATTAATAGAGTATATGTGCAATTTACCATCCTGTCCTCCAATGATGGCCTCAGTTCCATCGGGGGAGATTGCGGATGCTGTCACACTGAACCCAAGATTGATGGTTGACACTACATTCGTGTCTTGGAGGAGTACAACTCCCGAGTCTATGGCAACCAAAGCAAGTTTAGGGGAAAGAAGAGCGAGGCTCAAGTCCTTAGGTTGACCTCCAACGTCTACCAAGACACCTTCTCCACATTGATCTCCTTGCAGGGCAATTCTCATCACCTGAATGGTCATTGGAAGCAATTACAGAAAGCAGAAAGAAAAGCAATGTATCTATATTGCATGAGCTGAAACAAAAAGAACTCTTATTTGAGTATCATGACATGTGAAAATTAAATATGGGAAAGTTCACATGATGGGTAATAATCTATGGAGAATCACAGCACATCTATAAATATCATCAGGCTGACATTGAGGCTTTGTTTTGGCTCTGAAAGTTGATATTCAGAGTAGAAAGAGTAAAATGATGAGAACTAATAAATAATAACCCTTGTCAGTCGGAAACAGATGAATATTCAAAAATATGCGAAATCACTCCCTTCCAGTTCATCATGTCTCACAGGGGAGATGCGATAATAGAGTCATCAACTATTTACAAACTTACGAGCATAATCCCAAAATTAATAACCACTCTCAAAACAGGAACATAAGCGTTATTTTCAAATTATAAGACATCTTACCTTATTGTCATAACCTGAAGTAATAATTTCTTCCTTGATAGCGGTAAAACATTTAATCTGAGAACTCTCATTCCTCTGAAGCTTCCCACTGAATCCTTTTCCCTGAATCCACTTGACAATTAAGCCTTCATAACTTGTGGACAATATAACTTTGGGGACACCACTGAGCACAGATAATGAAGTAACATTTTTCATGTGTCCTGACAAGGTTACAGGAGCTCTATCAAGATCTGTTGCAGAAAATATATTAATCATGCCACCCAGAGAAACTGTAATGAGGTGGTTATTGTGCCAGAGGCACCCAACCAGCATATCTTCCACTCCCCCAGAACTGCTGCATGCCAGTGTTTTCTTCACCTTGCCACTACCATCCTCCAAGATGTCCCATACTTTTGCTGTCTTGTCAGCTGACACTGTCAGCACCTAAATTCAGTGAATAAAAAATAAAAATTAACCAGCATTTGATCAGCATGTCAAGATAAGACTCCATTAATTACATGTAAAATATCTAAGAGTAAGTTGTAAAATCCTAAGGAAAGAAGGCTGAACTCCCACTTCTTTCAGCTAAAGGGCATCATGTTCACTTTATACAAGGAAATGAAGAAAGCCCAAGACCTATATATATCTCAAACAGGTCAATTTCTTCACATCATGCCATGATCTGCTAGCATAATTTCCATTTAGTATCACAAGTAATACTTTCTTTCAAATCCTTTGTCAAAGATATGATCAGAGTGGCACTACTAGAGAAGTTAGGGTAATGACATGCACGATTACCTGTTTATTGTCAGGACTCCAACTAACAGCATAAATGCTACCAGTATGACCATCTTCAGCAGAGAGCTCTCCAATTTTCTCTGCAGTCTTGGCATCATATATCTTTCCCTTCTTATCAGAGCTCACGCTAATGAACTTGCTACCATCAGGGGAGAACCTCACACAATTGACAAAGTTTGAATGGTCCCTGACAAAATTTGCACCCAAATAATTAATCTGTAACAGAGACAGCTTCAAGTTCTCCATATAGAATTGTGTCTGCTCTAATAAATTTGGTCTAAAACAAGGAATACTATTGATTGGTGCACTTAATTTAAAGGAAATAACTATCTCTGTACATATCAATCAATCAATCGACATAAATTGCAAGGACTCTAAATTTTTCAGAGACGCCAGTTACTTATGCTCATTAGAAGAAGCTAATGAATCCAACTGTGCCAGTATTTAACTACTCCAGGATGTGCAGTAAGCCTAACCAAGCCAACAAGGAATAAGACTGTAATTACTACTGTACAAGCAGGTGTCCCAGGTAGACAAAGATGAGAAGGTCCACTCATCGAAGCACATCGTGGTTATGACAGTGAACTCCACACAAACCTGCAAGATAACTTGAACTTAAAAGGAGGCCCCTCGTAAAAGTTCACCATGAAATCCTCTCCGCAAGTGACAATGCGAAAGGGCCGTGTTGGTTTAAATGCACAGCTTAAAACTCGCCTTGAATGGCCATCAAATTCTCCAACATTAGTGCCAGAGTCCCACCTAATCAAAGTTTGAGAAGATACGACATTTTAACTCCACAAACCACCATAACATCAGGAAATTTTAAGGAAGTGAACATGAACACACAAATTAAAGTAATGATAAGAAAGATCAAAGAATCTATGCATTGAAAATATGTATAAAAAAAGAGAGCAAAATTTTACAAGTACTTCACCTCGATTAACAGGTCTACTGACCAAAATCAAGATTTCTACACTCTATGAGTCCCCAAAATATCATACGTCAATAAGGTAATGGGCAACTAGTCAAGTTTGAGCTCATAAATTATAAACTCCACGATTCTGCAAGGACAAAAGTACGAATTTTGAATCCAATTCTCCAACTTCAAGTCTTCAATGGCCAAATAATCCCACCAATAACGACATACAAATTCAGCTTGTTAAGTCATTTATTTCTTAATTTTTAGAATATTTCATGCACGACAGACTTTCAGTTGATTTCCTGATATTAGGTGAGGTGCCAAGAATATCCAATAAATCTCCGAACCCGAGAAAGCCCATCCCGCAAAATAAACAAAAAGAAAATGATCAAGGAAAACAGAACAACTCACATAAACGCTCGGACGAACGATTTTCCTTTCCCATCGCCAGAAGCAACAATCCGGAGGCCATCAGGGGACCACTGAAGGTCGTCGATCCGACCCGAAAGAACCTTGAACTCCTTCTTCAAGACGTGCTCGTTATAGGCGCCCCAGATCCTCACGGTGCCGGAGACATCAGCAGAGGCTATCCACTCGCCGTTGGGGGAGTACCGGGCGACGGTGGCGGGGTAGGCATGTTCTCCGTAGACAGCGACGTCGAGGGGGTTGTCGAGGTTGAGGATGATGACGGATCGGCCGTTGGTGTAGAGGATGTTGCTGGACTTGGGGTGGCCGGAGATGAGTATCCCCCGGCCCCGCTCCGTGGAAGGCATGCAGGCGTAGGTCTCCGAGAGCTGCGACGACATCGTTCCGGTACTCGGGGATCGGATCTGGTGAGAGGCTGAGAGCTGAGGTTGGAGGGGGAAGAAGAAGATGCGGAGATTCGGAGGCAGAAATGGGAAAGTAGTGGATGAGAGAGAGATCCAGTGGGGAGTTTGAAATAGTCCTGTTTTTATATCACTCGGAGGTGAGAGTGGATTCACTTCAAAGGCCGTAGATTTTGCGTATTAGAGAAAATTCATGGTCAGTCAAATATCGAACAATCTCCGTCGTGTTCTTCGCGTTGATGGCCTTTCACAGTGCTCATACATCAATATTGTGTATCTCTTCATCAGATTGGTGGTGGATGCTCCTCCAGTAGTAGGAGCGGTGGCATGGAAGAAGTTGGGCAGACACACAATGATGTGGTCGAATTCATGGATCACGAATGGCGCAAAAACTAATATAACATAGATAACTTTTATTTGTTATGGATCATACTACGGCTGACAACTATTTCGATTGGAGACATACTTGACAAGCATGTTCCTTATAGCTGAAAATGAATTCATAGGACCCTGAGAAAATACGACTGGCAAACAATAAATCGNTAGCTGAAAATGAATTCATAGGACCCTGAGAAACAATAAATCTAAGATAGCCAAACCCACACACACAAACGAAGTTTCCTCATATTACAGTAACTTAAGGGAACGAACCAAAATCGTCTCCATCAGGGAACCAACATCATTGGTCGTATCATAGCATTGTCTTCGTGGTCCAAAATCTGCACGTCGATAGAAGAAACGAGTGAACGACATCAGTGGAAGGAATTAACCTCCATTGTGGCGTGTAATCATGATCTAAACAGACAAAAAGTGAAGTACAGGAAAGAGGAGAAATAGAATATGTCAATCAGGGTTTCGTAACTCACATGGCAATGGTAGACATATCCAGGAGACCCAGTTGGATCGAAGGGATATGGAGCATCGTCTTCGTCTACCAGGGTGAACTTAACGATGAGTGTCGTTTTGCAGCCCGGCTCCATCTTCACAGTGTTCTTCCATGTCCTCTCATAAGCCGGAATATTGATGGTTCGACCTGTCGCTTGCCCTGCGATGTTGCAGGCGACTGCATCGTTCTTCGCCATCATGCAGCTGGTGAAGGTGTTGACGTCCGCTAGGCATTGCACCTTGACTGCCTGCAGGGTAGCCAAGTGCATATGCAGCGGGTGATTGTCCTGCGTCAGATTGATCACCTCCCATACTTCTATGCTGCCGGACTTTGGAGTCTCCGACACGGGGTCTTCAAACCTCTTCCCATTTATATACAGATGGGTCGTCTGATTGGCTGCGGTTTGGTACTCATACATGGTGATGTATCTCGTAAGTCTCGGCTTTATGCCTGTCACCGATGTGTACGACCTGAGGTTTGACGGGACATGAGAATGGTCAGGCGGGTTCGGGGAACCGGGAAGGATGATGAACTTCATCACCCGTCCGTTGAACACATCAGGCAGCAGCCCTGCCGGGTATGGATATGGGGCATCGTTGTTCAAAAGGGATTCCGTCGCCGTAGTGGTTGAAAAATCAATGACCACATCTGCAGTCTCGGAAGGCGATAACAGAACAGTTTGGGTACTGACCGGCAACGATAGGTATGATCCGTCTGATCCTACCACGGTGAAGGATAGGCCATTGGACAACGATAACCTGAAGTAGCGAGCGTTCGATGTGTTGATAATGCGGAATCTGTACTTTCTTCTTTGGACCTGAAGATACGGCCATGCCTTTCCGTTTACTATGATGGCATCTCCGAAATACTCCGGTTGCCACTGTGGATGGACAGAGGGGGCGTTTCCGGTGCAGTTCATATATATAGATCCATCGCCGTAGAAGCTCTTATCAGCAAGTATCAGGTGGCGATCGAACTCCGGCCCAGATGGCAGGTTGAGCTTTGCATCCTGAATGGGATCTCGGATCACGTAAGCGCCAGTCAGACCAGCCAGCAGGTTGGAGCGTGTCAAGCCTAGTGCGTGGTCGTGGTACCACAAATTGCCGGCATGGTGAACATTGGGATAGGTATATGTCCGCTGCGACCACACGGGTCCAGTTTCACTGAAACCGGCGGTGAACCATGCGTTCGGGTTGCCATCCGACTGTGGAGGATGGATGCCGCCGTGGAGATGGACCACTGTGGGGACGCCGCCGTTCTTGGGGATGGCAATGGGTATAGATGCGTCCCACGGGAGGATGTGGGATTGGGGGAGATGGTTTTCCCATGTCACAGACGTCGGGATCCCCTTGATGGCTTCAATGGTCGGGCCGGGGATGGTCGCGGTCACAGCCGACGTTCCAAATGCGAATACATTTGCCGCCGGGAGATCTCGGTGGAATTTCTATTCAAAACAAGAGAAACGATTTTACAGTACTGCTAAATTCAGAGCATTTTGTCTGACAACTTTGTTGACGAAAATAGGAAGCTTAAGCCAATAAATGCGCGCGCGCACACACACACACATACCCATTGCTTTTTGAACATGCCGATGGTCAGGTGGCCGGGCTTGAGGGAACGTCCATGGCCGGAAGCGTACCCATAGACTATGGGCATCTGGGGAAGTTCATCGACGTACATGGGCAACGCCCCGGTGACCTGTTGAATGGCCGGCACCGTCACCTGCAGGCACTTCGGCAGTGCCTCCGATACGTTGCCACCGATTACCATGAAAATCAGATATCCGAACAGCATTTTCATCGTCGTGTTCTTCCTCGTCATCCTGATTTTTCTTTGACTTAAATTTCCCTTGAAATCAGGGTAAGGATAATTAGTTTCTTGAATATAGTACCAAACATAAAATAAATATGAAACATTATGTTTTCCCATAAAATTATCGAAAAACGCATTCTTATAATAAAAATCGGGTTCATGATCTCGTAGTCAAGAAAGATATCATGATCCTTGAAGTTTTTTGGTTTCAATGAGACGCATTGGACACGATGTACTGGTCTTCCCATTGAATTATTGGGTTCAAACTTCCAAACGTAGGATCATCCAAGGTTCTTTCTCGGAGGATCACGGCAGATGAGAATGAAATTAGGCAATGACACAGCATGCTTGTGAAGACGACTTGTACACACGAGACTCCTTTGCCAACAAGTAAAGCAGATGATAAGTGAAGTAATACGAGGTACGTACCGACCTTGCCGGGCGAGGAAGCCAATGAAGACCGAGGCCAAAGGCTTATGCGTCTCAAATGTCAATGAGTGAATTAGGGAAAGAAGGGATGGGCTAATAGAATAAGCGTCGACGTGTGGCAAGCACAAGATACTCGATGACTTGAGACCACATCTTAACCCTATATATAATAATACATCAAGGCATCATTTAAAAAAAATTAATTTCTTCCCATTATTTAATATTTTCTTTTGTTATCATATTATATGAAAAATCCAAGGTGGCAATTATGTCATGTGGGTTGATCGAGAAGCTCATCTACTCAGTTAATGCCTGTTGACTAAAGCAAGGGTGTGACATATATATATATATATATATATATATATAATTATGGCCAATACACGTCTCAANATATATATATATATATATATATAATTATGGGCAATACACGTCTCAGTTTGATTTTCACTAATTGGATTGTTTTACCTCTTTAATTCACTCATCTATTGTAATTAAAAAGTACATGATATTGACTAATTCCATAACCGTGTAACTGACATTAGGCCAAGGAATTTTCAGTTGAATATCATCGATTACGCTATTCACATCTCATTATTCTCTATTTCCAATTGCTTTTGTTTATCCTCATGACCTTCTTTATAAGTCGAAAAAAAATATTGATATTGACTAGTTACAAAAAATTACGATGACGGATATTTGATCTACCCGTAAAACTTCCCCTACTATTTTATATTCACTTTTTTTTCTTGCCATGTCTCTTGAGCCCGTTGGCCTCCTCATGTTGACATATTCCAAAACCGTGTGGCTGATATCAAATTAATGAACATCTCCTTTTGCTTTCTAATACGGTTAGGTCATGAGAAATTGATTCGATGTAGTGATAGTATTCCCAATGTATGTTCAATAAGTATCAAACTTATTTCTATAAAATAGATCTTTCTTTGACATATTTCTTTTCTTTGGTAAATTAATTTTTCGAACAGACAGCATAGGCAAGTAGGCTTAATGAATTGATGAACTGAGCGACCATGCTAATGCTAAAACATTAATATATGCATTTCGCCCACAGACAGAAGCGTTCTGATTGCGGATCATCCAACTACCACAACAATCAGACCAACAAAGAATCACCAACGTGCTGGACTTG
Organism: Sonneratia caseolaris; assembly: GCA_900006705.1. Taxonomy (NCBI): domain Eukaryota; kingdom Viridiplantae; phylum Streptophyta; class Magnoliopsida; order Myrtales; family Lythraceae; genus Sonneratia; species Sonneratia caseolaris. The sequence goes on along the minus strand of CXYZ01004533.1, from coordinate 388,751 downwards.
ATTGTAGAAATGCAATGTCACATTTGATTCTCACTTTGATACAAGTGAATCCATTAACATGAAAAGAAAGGACAATAAAAAGAGGAATATAAATAGATGCGAAAAATTTCACTGATAATAAATATATTTCGTATATCTCTTGATTACTAACTATGGAGGATGAGATCTACCATATCAAATCTCCATGTGCATATGCTGTGTTAACAATACATTTTTAAAAAATAAAATTATATTTTCAAAGAGGAAGCTGACAACTAAGATTGGAGCAAAAGGGGGAGAAGGAGAAGGAGAAAGGAGGAAGGAAGAGAGAATACAAACAAGTGAAGAACCCTTGAAGATTTAGAATACAGACAAAACGGCATGGAAAGAAGTTTGAAGAGGCGTGTGCCGGACCCAAGCTCAATCATGATCGGATAAGTTCTGCGGCCAAACATGCATTCAAACTAATTCAATTTTAGGCTAAATGTTAAGGATCACACAGAAGATATAATATAGAACCACTTTAATAAAGAAAAAAAATGAATCAACTATGGATCGGTAAATTAATCAATAAAGAAAAGAAGAAGAAGAAAGAATATATCTTTTCCTTCCTACACGTGTACACAAAGCCTATATTAACTTCGAGTTCGGACAAGAAATAGGGTTTGATACAATAGTACTACTCTCGACCTATTTATTCCACTCTTCTCTTATACTTTTCTAGAGCAGCGCGACAAACTTAACATGATAATTCGAATGTGGAATCACTTAATTATCAAATAAGTCAAATATCAACTCCTTTTTTATTTAATAAAGATTTTGGTCTTTGAATCTCCGCTTGATTTAAGGGTCATCGGCACCGCCATCTAATCTACTTTTAATTCCTACCGAATTCAATTTATCTTTGAAAATCTGAATGTTAGGTTCAGATGTGTCTTCCCTCAATTAGTATTGGCCGGTACATTAAATAACAAGGGAAAGCATAGTATATGGATGTGGAAGTTCAACGGACAATCATTATTATCATTCGACTTTTCTTCCATATGACATTGAACCATGCAAACACTGGTGATATATATATATATATATATATAAAATACGTTGAATCATGCAATAGATTTACTAATTTGGCTTGCTTCCAATACAAACAATGCATGTTTTTCCAAAATTACCTGGGATGACTTATACGGAAATGCAGAAAATAAATTAAGAAACTTTTTTCGGGCATTATCTTTAAAGATAGTTAAGTTTGGACTCTCTTAATCTCAAAAAAAAATAAATAATAATAATAAACGATACCGTTTCATGAAACAAAATTTCTGGAAAATCATATACTCGAAGCCCGAGTAGGGAGGGACCCTACAATGGACTCAAACAGCAAGTTGAAATTTATTATGACCGGAGGACATGCGAATGTTCCGGACGGCTCAACCGGACTTAATTATGGGAGGCTGCTACAAACGAAAAATGGCAAACTACAACAGATCTAACCTATCCGGAGCCATACCTCATGAGAGAGACCTCTGAGTTTGCATGGGAATCGGGTTTTCGGCTAACACTTCTCGAGGTCGGTTTCTGAGATTGTCGCTCGTCTATTAATTGATCATGATGGGCTGTAACGAGACGGGCGAGAACGGAGATACTTTCTCGACACATACGGCTGGCTGATCGAGAAGCTCGTCTGCGATCGGCTTAACTTTGCGTCCTGCAGGCTGTACGATGTTGACTGGCTACAAAACCGTGTGTTAATGGAGGCCGTAACGTTCTACTTCATTTTTTTTTCCTCCTTTTCGGAGAGAACCTGCGAGTCCACCATGCAAGCTGGCTCCATAAGAACATCATTTAAGATATTATCTTGCACGACAACAACATGTGAACAACCAAATCAAATCTTATGAACGTAGATCAAGGTATCAAATTCGACTTCTTTGAACATTGAGAGAAAAATTCTATAACCGAAATAGTTTTATTTTCTAATATATTAATTGGATTTCCCGTATGAAGCAGTAGTAGGCTCTGGCAATGGGTGAATAACCATATGAGATTTCTCACTCTTGTGTGTATGACGCAGAAGGGGTCAGCAAAACTCAAATTCCTCTAGAAGAAGGGCCATCATAGACAGAAATCTTAATTTTGTAACAAAAGGTGCGTTGACAAAGTGATCTAATATTCGTTTGGTGCAAGAAATCTTTAATTACAACACCTTTTTGAACATGTTTCCCCTCTAAACGTTACAAATATATCCAAGATCTTTTTCTCGAGCAGTTGGTATGCGATTACATGACGTGCCAATTTCTCTGTCAAATTTGGCAAATCAGTATGGTAGAACTTTCCTTTATCTCTTAACAGGTAGGCTGGAATCAAGAATGGAATAGATTTAGATCTCTATAAGATTAATTGAGTGATTAATTAATCAATCGCGTGTCAATTAACAATTTGGTCGGCTGTCTTTTGGATCCGTAACCAGCCTCGTAGAAGAAATTAAACTTAGAGCTCGTGTTAATTCATTTGGTCTGAGTCGTCCTCCTATATTAGGGTTCTTAAAATGCCCGCTTGAGACGAGAATATGTACAGACAGTGGATATGATGACTCAGATGGCCTCCCGTGTCACACATGGTCAACGCCCCCAACTGAAGAGGTGTAATAAGATTTTGACTCGATGGATTTATTAACTTTCGTTTACCGGTTTTTCGGTCTGCACTGGTCTTTGGGTCGATAGGGCCGCCACGCACCATGTCGAATTCTCTTGCCCAACAGCTCAAGTTATCCAGTAATTTACACATATACTGAGGTCCTACCCGTATTTGGTGGATATGATTGACCATTATTTTAGTCCCGATAACAACTCTAATGTTTAATTCACGGCCAAAATTCCCACTTCAATTGCCTGCCTGGATGTGCATGCCCATGTCGATGAGTGGCCACCTGCTCACCAACCGAAGGTTGACTTCGACGAGCATTATAATTAATATTTTGCATAAAAATTATATACAGAGGAGCGATTTCCATTTATTTATTTATTTATTCCCATCATTTTTTTTCTTTTTCAATTTGTTTTTCTTCCTTCGTTCTACTAACTCGTTGCTCATCCTTCAACAATTACGAACTTAATTAATGATATTATTTAAATTATTTTCCGTATGTTCGGACTGAAAATGCACTTGCACTTCTCATACGACTGACCATCAACCACACGATCTAAGCCCAATTTGGATTCCGGACGAACTCATAAGTTTTTCATCGTATTATTAACTTCCTAGATAGATATCATATGCAAAATCCAATTAATTACGAATTGTTCATGTTGCTGAATGTTATTCTGTGTAAGTCGGGTCTAGCCGTTACGTGTTAAATATCATACTTTATGAGAAATATTTTTTTTTCGATACTTAAAAGGGATCTAAATCAAAACCCTCATCAGCACTCATAACTCCAGGAGAAATTCCTCAGTTTTTTCTCGTGGAAAATGTGTCATATTAGTCCATTGATGAGAGTGAAGGTGGATACCTACACGGCCCGGCCTTTTTCGGCTTTCGGCCAGACCTTTACGGTAACAGGCCCAACTCTTTTCCTTTTTTTTGCGCATTCACATAGTCACTTAAATATCTAATAAATTTAATTAATTTAGATTTGAACTGTAATTATATTCATATACTGACTGGGTCTTTTCAATACATAAGAACTATGTAGATGATTAGATTACATCAGAGCGATCTGCCACTTAATTATCGAGAGGATTCGAGGAGACAAAGAATTTAATTAGTATGTTTATAAGCCATCTAATGGGAAAATTGAAATAAAATAGTATAAAAATACTATTTACGAAAATCACATATGTTGATTACAAGTCAGGAACTATACCATTCCATTAGATCGATTCGTCGGTCCCGACCTAATTTTGTTTCCTATGGCACTATTCACCATTGCTCAAACTTAAGCTATGTGTATATCACCAGGTGCATTGTCCCATGTGTACAATGGAGACAAAGTCTCATTCCTGCATCTTTTAACCATTTTTATGTAAGTAGTGACCAAAATTTGCTGTCTTAAGGTCTGCTTAGCCCTAGTCAATACGTGCTTCGTGTGAGTTTCAGTTCGGTTTCAAACCATATCTTCCAAATATAATTGCCCGGAGAAGCTCGATCGGTGTGATTCGAGCCTAGGATTTTATGAGGATTGAATTTGATTATTATTTTGATCTTCTGCTTTTGCTAAATGATTCTTATTTTTGTCGTAGCCCCACGTCAACTCCTTTTCCCCCCTAATTATTAATTAACCACAACATAAATGTGCAGCGCTTTTTCTTTTCATCTGATGTTTCAGACTTCAGAGAGGAAAACCTTTTCATTAACCTCTGATTCCATCAGTCGGCCTAAAGTCCAGCCGCACTCAACTAACCAGTCAATTTTTCGGTCAAAATCACTTGTCAACAGAATCAGCCCACCGAAGATTCTAATCTCTCTCTGATGAACTTTCTCAATAAAAAATTGGGGTGTCAGATGTTATTTAGAAAAAAATATTGAGCTGTAATGATTTCAAGTTAATAAATAAAATATAATTTGAGTGGTTCTTGAATAATTCAATAAATATAAAAATAAAATCAATTAAATAATTAATTCATGCAATTGATTCTGACCTATGACTTATATAAAAATGTTTTTACTTATTAAACCACAGTTCTGGAAAAGAGTCGTGCAACATGCTGGAATCCGAGCCACAAATTGGCTGATCCAAAGTATTTCACTTTCCACACCTCCCAATCCCACGCCCACTTTCAAGCCGACCACCTCGTCATCCCAACAGCGTCTGCCCGCCGCTGATTCGCTGTTAAAAAGTACTGTCATGATGTTCTAGCTGTGGATTCCCGGGTACAGAACAAGGAGTCGAGTAGTAATATGTCTCTGCCTTCCCAATTTCTACTACTTCAACTGTGACAAGGGATCGCTATTCTCCATTGTGGGTGGACATGGCAGATTCAGCCAAGTGACCAGAGACTCACCGGCGGGTATTAATCGGTGGTGCGATGACATATATTACGTAAGATTAATCAAGACACAACATAGAAAACCCGAACGTTGTTAAGACAGCTAGCCAAAGGTACCCTTAAATGAGTTGCACGGTAGAAACTTTAATGCCACGCACACCCCTCGAATGGGTGTAGTAAGTACCACAGAAAGGTCTCAACCAGGGCAGATTTTTCTGTCCCTGGATGTGCAAGTTAACGGCGACCAATGCTACCAGTTTTATTCATCGCATTCACCTACTACGCTGTTCAACGCATTTAATCAAGTCCTAGCTAATATAATGCACTTTTAGAGACTATGAATTTGATAAAGTGGATCATCTTTCATTTATAAAATAAAGAAATATTATATTTAATTCTAAATTATATAACCCATTCTACTCTTATCTTTTTTTTTTCCTATTCCTTTTAAGTACAAGATTTGATTGTACTATCTAATTAACATCATTATCGACTTGAAATCGATAAGATGTAAAGTCAATTCNTCTTCTTTTTCCCTATTACTTTTAAGTACAAGATTTGATTGTATTATCTAATTAACATCATTATTGACTTGAAATCGATAAGATGTAAAGTCAATTCTAGTGAGTAGGACGTCTTAATTATTCTCTATTTTCTCCCTTTTCATGCACCACTGTTATAATCTAAAAAGATAAAGTTACAAACCCAAACCGGGTAGTATGTGTGTCCATCCCCTGAACCACCGCANTATGATAATCTAAAAAGATAAAAGTTACAAACCCTAACCGGCTAGTATGTGTGTCCATCCCCTGAACCACCGCANCTCATTATGTGTCTTAATGATTCTCTATTTTCTCCCTTTTCATGCACCACTATGATAATCTAAAAAGATAAAAGTTACAAACCCTAACCGGCTAGTATGTGTGTCCATCCCCTGAACCACCGCACATGTACACATTACACGTGTGCTTATGTACGTACGTATGCATTTATTTTTTCCGGTTGACCCGAATTTCTGAATACCTAAAAGTTGTATTCGGGAAAAAGCCAAACCCGAAATTCCGGTTAGTTTGACCGTCCAGTCAACTACATTAGACTTTGCAGTTGCATATCCTCCCTCCTCTTTATACACCTCTCCAATATTAAAACATGGTAATTTTTCTAATAGAAATATTTTTAAGAATACTATACAAATTAAAAATTATTTTAAAATTTTAAAAGAAAAGTAAAAACATCACTCCCAAATGTGATCGCGGTCCAAGATGAGGCAAAACACTATGTATCGATTCATCATTCCATTCTCTCTCTTCGAGATAAAACTTGTTATCTTGAGCTAATGGGACACGCCCGGGACTTCCTCGACTGATTCGTATGCACGCATCAATGGTGGGGTTTTTGTTGTATGATTGAGAATTATCGCGGGGGAGGAAAAATCGTCTGAAGGAAGCTGTGGTGGCAGTGGTACGTTCTTGGGCTTCTGACCCGTGTCCTCATTGTTGATAAAAGATCGGAGTATACTTAACTTTTGAGAAACCTTACGGTCAAAGGGAAAGCATGTGCTGACTATTAGGCCTACCCAGCAGCCTATTGGATTGCATGCAAGGGGGGGCGTGGCGGGGCGGGGACGATTTGTCACCATGTTAATTACTTGACTTTGATGCCGATGAGTCGCTCTTTTATCTTCTGTACATAATAATTTATTGTCTCATAGATCGGTTTAGACAAATATAAGAGGAAAATAAATAAAATGATAGAGAGTATATTTTCTTAATTTTGGATTAAGAGAGACGGAAATTACGAGCTCCTTTTGCGCATTGGTGACCATAAAGCTGACAAATTAGGAAAATATGGCATCCGAAAGTTATAATGATTTCGAACTCATCCAGACAATTTCCAACATAAAATATCTATAGCTAATAATAGATCAACTTTTGTGGTAGTTATTGGGAAAACTATGACAAATTTGTGAAGCAATATGCGGTTGAAACATCAATTCCCAGTTGCCCTGGCTAGCCAGCTATTAATTTATACAGCCGGATACTTCTGATCTGTTCTGGTTTGTAAGCATAGGGAAGCTTAATTATCAATAAAAAAAATTAAGAGATATAATTCTCATCCTGGTTTGGCGGAGGTGGACGGCATAAATAAATAAATGAGGAGTTAGTAAGCCAGAGAAGCAGAGGTGGGCAGTGGCACGCTCATATGTTTGTATATGCATAACACGAAACTGAGACGGACAGAAAGTAGTATGTGCACGTAAGTCATCGACACAGCACCCTCAATCGTGCGTATGTGGATAATTTGAGATAATTTATTAAATAATTTTTTAAGTAATATCTCGAATTTGAATACTACGAACATAGACCATACACAATAATCTGGAGCATCTCATCCTCATTAGCCATCCGATCGACTCAAATTCGATAAATTGAAATTCCGAACTGTTAAATAGCAAGTGATACACATCCCCGGTTAGATGAGGAAACCTCGCGCTCAACCGTTGGTCAAATGTTTCAATTGCTCTCTCTCTCTCTCTCTCTCTCTCTCTCTCTCGTCACTATCCTTTTATGTTTCCATCATCTGATGCCACTTCTCTCCCTCATTTTCGTCATAAAAAATTTGCTCGAGAGAGAGAGAGAGAGAGAGATGAGGAAGCCGAGCAGTGATCTGCGGAAGAAATCGTCAGGAGTTGCAATGAACAAGGGTGCATGGTCGGAGCAAGAAGACCAGAGACTCATTGGCTACATCCAAAAGCATGGCGAAGGCCGCTGGCACACTCTCCCTCGTGATGCCGGTAACATAACCCATGGAAAACAGACTTCTTCCCTCTCTTCTTCTTCGAAGATAAGGTCATTTCATTAAGAAACTTTGTACAATGAAGTCACCCTATACTAGTTAAGATGGTTCAGTTAAAATTTATCATTGAAAGAATTTCACCAGTTGACCAGATTCAATGGATTTGTGGGTAGTGCACCTTTAAAAAAAAACATTGTGGAAGAAATATTACATACATACGGGTGTTAGGATTTACATACAGAACGAGGCAATTCCGGGGAATATTGTATTGCATGTTCTCTGATAACTGTGGATATGTCTTATGGACCTTAGGGTTGCTTCGTAGCGGGAAGAGCTGTCGACTGAGATGGGTTAACTACCTGCAGCCCGAGCTCAAAAGGGGAAACTTCGGAGAGGACGAAGAGGACCTCATCATCAAGCTGCATGCACTTCTTGGGAATAGGCAAGTGCATATGCCACTGTGTCGGTTCCCAGTTCGATTACTCAGTCTACACTGTCATTTTGATGTTCATTGTAAGTTAAACGGTGCAGCTGGTCTCTGATAGCCGGAAGATTGCCGGGACGCACGGATGACGAAGTGAAGAATTATTGGAACACGTACATAAGAAGGAAGCTAGAGAAAAAGGGAATTGATCCCGATAATCATCGGCCCAGAGCTGCGAGCAGATCATTAGTACAAGAATCTACTGGGGATAAGAGTTCGGGGCCGTCGCAGTCGAGTAGCGAACACGAGACTGCGGGGAGCAGTACTGTGAATACGAGCAGCCACAAACCTGACCTGAATCTTGGGCCAACTCTATGATGGAAAAGCATATCGCCAGATTTCAAACACTTGTCAGATTCAATTTGGATCCTACTTGAGTTGGCAAATGAATGACTATTTCGTATTTGCTGCATATGGCTTGAATGTTGGAAATTTTCTTTTTCCCGCTGAAGGACATATTAATAATTCTTCCCGAGGTCTATAATGAAAAGGTGATGATTATAATTAGAGGGAAAAAAAAAATTTCTGTAGAAGATGAGGAAATGATCGATAAATGATAGATGATCCATTTAAGCAAGTCATCTATCAAATCTATTACATCCTTCAGATATTATCCTGAAGTAGGATTCGAGACACGACCAAAACAGGGCAATTCAACTTGCCACTTTTCCTTCCATTGATGTGCATTATTTAGTAATTAAAATCCTGATTTAATAATCTACACCGAAAAGAAAGGAAAAACATCTTGATTCAATCGGGTTAGAACAATAAATATTGACTTTTGCAGGCATTTTTCTTCGGCTTGAGAGAAGGCCAAGGCCCTAGGACTGGAATTGCTGCGTTATCTACATGGAGAACATGAGACTGCCATTAATATTGTCCCACAAATGCTTCTTTACACCATTTAATACTCCTTCTTCACGTGCACACATGTATATATAAATAAATTCTGGTGTTAGAATTTCTGAATACGGAAAAATATATAAACGGAATTTTATCTCTTAAGTAAACTAACCTGTCTCGAATATATATAATTTAAAGTGCAATGATCCTTTGAATAAATATGGCTCATGTTGGAAATGTAATGACCCGGATCTCACATTGTTTATGTAAGAAAGAGATTTTTGGTACATATGTGAGCCCTAACCTCCTCATTTAAGTAGAGTTAACACTTTTGGGTGATAGACTTGCAGTGCTATGTATGATATTAGAGCCAACCCNTTGTACATATGTGAGCCCTAACGTCCTCAATTAACTCGATTAGCACTTTTGGGTGATAGACCTGCAGTGCTATGTATGATATTAGAGCCAACCCTAACCCACAATCATGTGAGATTGTTGGTAGTTTATCGAGATTATTCACTAGCTGAAATGATAATTAGACTCTGGCTTAGAAAAGGTGGAGAATATGAATATTCAGACCCAGCCCAAGAGTTTGAGGAGGGTGTAAAGATTTAAAGCAGGAAGTTTGATACGCCGTGGTGTTACAAGGATGAGAGAGAGAGAGAGAGAGAGAGAGAGAGAGAGAGAGAGAGAGAGAGGGAGAGAGGGAGGGACAAGATAATAAATAAATAAATAAAACCTTGAAAAAGAGAAACGAAAATTCAATCTCGAAATTGTTTCTGCGCATATTTTACTATAACCATTTTTGGCTGTAGGCACATATTTTAATCAGATATGTAGCAATATTTAATAATTAATAATTTTTGGGTGATTCCGCAGTTCCACTGGTCTAGTCAGGTTATCCTACACCTTATCCTATGCGTACGTGCCTAGGCGGCACAATTTTGAAATCTTAGCACATGACACAATGATCAACAAAGTATAATCTGCCAGGAGAAATCCCAGTGGGGCTAGCAATTAAAAAGAAGAACCTCTTAATCTCAGCAGGGCGATTAAGCTTGGAGACAGATTAATCGAGATTGAATCGGTTCATGAATGTCGGGTAGTGCAAATCAAAATAAATTATTAGAAAATATACGAGTTAATATTACTTTAGAGTGTGAGATAGGGTACAATTGATAAACTGCAAGTCATTTTAGAATGGCGGATTTTAAGGGCAGGTTTTAGAGCCCAGAAAAGCGTCTCATGGCTTCATGGCATGGCACACCAACATGAATTAGTTTTGGTTAAATAAGTCGACGACACAGTGAAAACTTTGTTACTACCGAGTATTAACCTGTTAAATCTCAACCTCTTAATTCCAAGAGATTTGATACTAACTGTATTAAATCTTTTATCGGATGAAGCAAATTTCACCTGAATGGGCATTGGCTTCATCTCTCTCTCTCTCTCTCTCTCTCTCTTAACAGTTTGGAATTTATTTGAAGATTGGCACTGGGCTCGGTGGCACAGTTGAAGGGGCGCACTCTATTAATGTGAAGGAAGATCATCGAAGTACATCTGGAGGTCAAAGTGGACCATACATTTCAGATTCCTTGAGCAAAATGCAATTTGATTTGGTTAATTCAGTGCCTCTTTTTTAAATCAAATTCTTGGTTCAAATGCTGTAACTTGAGAGAATGCGCGACAGAGAAGAGCCTACTCTTAATAAGCTAACTCAATCAGTATTTGAATTAGAACCATTAATCAAACCCAAAAACAAGGGGAAAAAAAGGCTAAATTGCTTATGATTTCTCTTTATTAAATTAGTACCACCTATTCTCTTTATTGTTATTATAACTAAAAAATCTCCCTTGTCTCATGTAGAGTGTGTCTTATTCAGTCTACAAAGCGACTCGGTGTATACCATTAAGAATATATAATTGTTCCAATGATTAATTTCCAATAGAATTTAAAGGTCACCAGACAAAATGATTATCATACTGATTATATTTTAATCATCAATGATAATGACACTGCCGCGAGGATCTTTTCAGTGCAATGAACTTGCCCACAAAATTTAAAATCCTGTACCATATAAATAGACAAGTATGTATAGCTATATGTGTGTGTATCTAAGAAATAGCTATGCTTTATGACAAATTTTAATGTTAACAAGTGATATTATACATATCTATATATATGTACCATTTCAGGGAACAAGCCCATCGAGACGCTCTACTTTGAGCCACAGTTGACATGCATGGAAAGTTAGTCATAAGTAAAGTACTTCATCATACATACATACATACATACATACATATATATAATACCATTTTACACTGGACAGTATCATTTTTAATTAAAAAAAAAGGGGTCAGTAAATACATACTTTATTAATACATTATACAATCGAACTCACGGTCTCATTCTTAGAATACATCGTTCTTGTTGTCACCTAAGTTTCAAGCTACGCACATCAATTTCTCAGCCCAACTTCTCGTGCAAGAAGCAGCCAAATCGCATATGAGACTCGCAGAGCTTCGTCGCTTCTCGTATCTATACTCGAATGTGGGTAGAGTTTTTGCAGCATATGGGATGATACGATAGAGACAAATAGAGGGGAAAACGAGCTGTACCTATGTGAGAATAGCCGGGCAGGCACACTGACCGTATATCCTTTCACGAGTGATATATATATATGTGTGTGCGTTGGAGCTCTGTCATCTCGGCCAATCCGGACAAGAAAGAATTATTACGCTCGGGCCCCCGTCATAGAGGAAGGAGGTATGTGTATGGTCTCCCTTTAATGGCTGTACTTGCGCGACCAGATGGGTGCTGTAACCCGAAATGTATGTGGTCCAGATATGTAAAAGAGACAATGTTCAAATGATTTGGCCCGGACGGCCACGAAGCCTGCTATCCATTCCTTTTTCACACGTGATGTATATAGTTACATATTGAGAGGAGGACAATAAACTAGAGAAACAATAATTATTATTTTTGGGCAAAAAGCTTTTCTTGTTTTTTTTTTTCCTTTTTCAATTTAGATAATGAGTGGTATATTATGGTTATTGAAGAAAGGGGTGTCCAATTTATGGGAGGGACTCACTCGCCACTACCCACCCCTAAGACCAAGGATAATCTTTGAGGCAAAAAAAAAATATTGTTAAACCTTGTTCATTCTTTTGTTAATACCACTTATCTCCGTTAATTAATCCCCCAATATCGTGCAATCTCTCTCTCTCTATATATCATTTTGACATGTGTATAAATTCAATGCATCTCAAATATTGCATATTCACACTAGGTCAGTTCTTATAATAAGTGAAACTCGGATTTTTTTTTGTTCATAATAAAAGATTCTGACTCGATATTTTACTTGACTAAAAGAGATAATGAATTATGTTAGCTAATTTTTCTAAGTTACAAAGAGGTAATATAGCTCAAATTTACCACATATACCTTCAACATCCATTCTCGACGACTATCCGCTCGCTGTGACTTTCTCTCTGACGTGGACTCAATTTGCAACAGAAGCGCATGTCGAGGAGCTAAGGTGTCAAAGAGCACATGGGGGGAATATGAAGACAAGCTTTGACAGGACAGCTTAGCTGTAATTCTTCGTATACGTGTATGGCGGAAGGGCGGATAGTCCTCAATCTTCGCACATATAAATTAATCGGTGATTTACCCAATAAAAAGAATTTATTTTTGTGTATAAGCATATGTGTATATATATATAATGATATTGGTTCCTAAACCTGTAAGAGAAGAGAAGGAACATTATTGTCGTACGATTTGATATTTTGAGTGGTAATTAATATATATATATATGTATATATACAAATACAATGACAGCCCTTGAAGCGCGACCAGGACAGGGACAACAATAACAGTAGTGGGTCGATCTGAGCAATTTCATTATACATTTCATCGTACAACATGTCAGTTCTCCATTAAGTAATTTCATGAATGTTTTTTCATGGTATAGGGCACATGCTAGATGTAACTTTGGGCAGGTTATGGTCCCAGTAGTTGTAATGGAATGCTCCTAAATTTTAAAGCAGAGGTATATGTGAAATCTTATATCTAAATTTAAATTATATATGACAAAAAGTGCTATGTAATTCAATTTTAATATTTGCTTTATGTGTGTGTATATATATATATATATATTTGGGGGTAAAATATCACAATTTCAATTGTCAGAGAATTGCCTATTATCCTTGTAAAATCAGTCCCCCCACTCATCAAATCACATGTGTGTGCATGTGAAGATAGAGCTGCCCACCAACTTTCGATCTCTGTCTTTTCATAAATGTGGCTAAGTTTGTTAATTCTTTTTCCATGTGCATGGCACTTTCCGATTTGGAAAGTTTCCTGTCGAAATTATACAAGCTTTGTGGCTTATATTCGCAAAACCTGCTACTCATAATAGTTTTGATTTATTAGAAATTGATCTTGATTGATAGTTTATTAGGGATAAATTTCTCTCAATTACTGAAGTTTTTCCCATCCACATAGACTACAGAACAAGTACTGATTCATGTCAAGATAACCAATATTGGCAAAAACATAAATTAGTGTAACATTCTCGTTAACCATGAATTGATATATGAGGAAAATACATATTAAACGAACTAGACCAACTCATACCAGTAAAAATATAAGTCAATATCACATCTATATTAACATTAACGAGAACTATAATAATGTTACTCAAATACGTTGTACATTGAGCAATGATGTCATACGTAGCGAAGGGGATTCAGTGTTACTGGAGGCACCTTATGGTCAAGACCTAGTGACTTTGAATGAATCACTTTGAATCCAGAGATAGGAGTAATAGGTTGGTGGAATTTAAATGAGTTGGAACGAGGCAAGTCTCTCTATGTCACTCTCTTTCTCTCACATGTCAGCTGTAAACCAAACTGTTGGAAAAAATTACTTGAGGCCATAAAGGAAGGAGCACACTGTTACGAGCTCGTCTACCCTAAAAAGTCTTAAACACCTTCTCCTATATCTGCAAGTCAAGTCCCCTGTCATTCTCAGGGCTACGTGATTTGATAGGCAGTTAAACTCCTTCGGCTTCTTCGTCGTTATAAAGGGGATCTATAGGGCTCTGATTCTTCCATTCAGCAGATCAGGCCTGGCTGCGCATGTACGTTTTCAGAGCAACGTTCAGGTCTCATCTTGCTTCGTGCGTCTTCGAGTTTCATCGTCATTCGTTCTTTTTCTGCATCTTCACGGAGGTATGAGCTCTCTGGTGAGTGGTTTTCCTTGCTAGCCTTGTCGAGTGAACTGCTCCTCCTGCAGATTTACCTTTGTTTCGTTGTCTGTTCGACCTTGGATTCATCAGATCTGACATGTTCCGAAAAGAACCAGTCCTGGGTGGTCCCTTGTTGGCCCTATGCTCGTTTGTACATATTGTAGTAACGTTTAACATATTGTAGCCATTTAGGGCTATGTAAGACCATGATATCGTAAAATTGCATCTCTATCTGATATACACGGACAGATCTAGAGAGGCCTGTACTTTTTTCATGTTTGAAAAACAGGAAATAGATGGGAAACCCTAATTATAGACATAATATGTTGAAAGTAGAATCATCCCGTAATCGATATGCGTGAACACCTACACATGCAACAACTCAGGAGATCCTTACCCTTCGTATTTTGATCACGATCCCATGGATTAAAAAACTCGGAAACACTTGCCGGATGACACAGAGGGTACATACCATCCTCGAAGTCATCTCGTAACCTTGGGAAAATATGTCTTGTTGTAGATTGAACTGTTTCGAGTCAAACAAGAGTACTCTCAACAGCTTGAACACTTGCGGGTCGGCTCCCATTGTTTGGAAGGTATTTCCCTTCCATGAGAAAAATAATGTAATATTTTCTCACCGACAAGTAATTGCATCAACTTTCATCGATCGTATATTCAGTGTCCCATCATTTTTTTCATCCCTCTCATCCCCTCTAACTTTAGGGGGCCCTTTTGGGATCGAAAGTTGATCTCCTTTAACATTATTTTTAGAAGTTTTTATGAATTAAAAAAAAAGCATTGAATGGAGAGAATCTATTAGATCTCAGTGGTCCCACTTTCCCCCTGCGACTTGATCCAGTCCGCCTTGGCTCCAGCCAGGACTTTGCAGGATGATTCAAATCCATAAAACTTGGGACTGATATCTAATTTTCGTTTAGTTATATATTATGCTCATTGTTCGGTTTTAATATGGTATATGATTTTTAAACCAGTAGACCAGATCTACAAGAATAAGAATGCTGTGATCGAGAATAATCTTATTTAATAAATCACTTTTCATAGTCAAATAATCTGTCACCCGATTTATATGAGCATATCAACATTTTCAATTCCTCGGGACTGAACTGGTTGAATATAAAGATATAGCCGTCCGTACGGTTAGTCTGCTTAAGGTAAATGAGGTACTAGGAATGGGATCAAGGTCGGACAGACAAAGAAATCGAGGTACAAGCAAGGAGCTGTTTGGTCGACAAGGTTCCGCACGGAAACCAACACTTTCGGACGGCAAGCAACCATGGAGGAGGGGAAGGAGCGCGTCCTCGACTCCTTGAGGAAGAATGACTGAGTTCTTGCAGGACTTTCATCTCCCACGACGGATCTGGTGCGATCGTGAACTCGTTCTTGAGGAAGAATGATCGCCCTTGCAACCGGCATGAAGAGCAGAGGCATGGCCGAAGGGTGATGGAGAAGACCACGACGTCGACGAAGGCATGAACCCCGCGATTCAGAGACCGTTGGGGTGTGGAGTGGGGCGGGGAGGGGGGCTGGTGTGGCGGTGGAACGCTAGTTGTATTTCACTTATGATTTGTTTGTACCTTTATATCAGTTTGACTTCTATTGTTATTAATTATTATACAATAAAATTCATATTCATAGTCTTATATACGTCAAATTGTCCAGTTAAATTAATTAGAAACAACAAACAGTGTAACTTGGGTGTGATTAATAAAATTCTCAAGTCCAAAACACCTAAAATTGTCAGATCACAGTAAATTTTACGAATATGGGCCAAATTACATGATTAATCCTTTTTTTCCGACAAATTATGGCACATGGAACCTTTCAAAGAAAATATCCTAATTTATAAGATATTAGAATCCCCTATTCTATAGACTTAAAGTATTGGGAAATAGACAAGTTCAATTTCTTATATACCAATCGGAAAAATAATTCTAGCATCGTATCAGAGTGGATTTATATGTGGTCTCACACTTTTGTCAACCCAATTGTTGTTATTCAAGACGGAATAAATATTCCCAGCTTGTTAGTAAAAAAATCTCAAGGCCATGTCCAGCTTGTGGTTAGTTATTTGAGTGACCCTTGTCCGAGCATTGAAGTCAAAGGCCCGGTTCAATGACTGTTACTGAGGGTGAGTGCTGACATTTCCTCCAAATTATCCCACATCAAAAGTTTCAAATATCTATCATGATTTATAAGATATTAGAATTCCTTATACACAAATATTGTAAAAATAATTGTTGACAGAGTCTTACATTCAACAAGTGCAACCGTCTCGTATTCGAGCTTATAGACCAAGAACATTTTTATTGATATTGAAAATTCGAGTGTCACTTTTATCATGTTCGTAATCTAAAAATGGTTCGGAACCAGGTGGATGGCCTTAAAGGGTCAGCTGTTTGGACCTGACTTTCCCCTGACTGGACTGGTGAGCCTGCGCTCAAAACGCAAACGAACCCCAGCACTAATTCCCAGTCTTTATGGGAGATGGTGTCATCTGATGGACCAAAGTAATTTAGATTAGTTATCGGCAGAATTGTTTTTTCAGATAATAAAGTTTTTTTAAGTACTTAATATCATTCTCATTTCTCCCCCAGGAGCTCAGAGAAAAGAACAACCTTAAAACAGCATAAGAGAAGTATAACGACATTCACCGACGCCAAGCCAACCTATAAAAACCACTACAGAAGACAGCTGTGCCGAGTATAGACCGCTCCTCTGATCACAACTTCATTAGTAAAGCAAGTTTCGACCACATTTGTATACGTTGTAGCACATACATAGATTCATTTGAGAGTATTGCCATCTGGACTCTGGAGATTATGGCGGGGGGCCCAGTCAGCTGCGGCGGCGGCGGCAGGCGGGCTCCTTCTGGGAGTTGAAGTAGACAGTGGCCACGGGGAGGCCGAGGCCGAGATGGGCAGCAAAGTGGCGGGTGTTGAAATTGGCACGGGAGCTCGGCTGGTCGATCAGCCCAAGAGGGGACCTCTGCTGGAACAGCACCAGAATATAGCGGTGGATCCCTACCGGAGGGCGAGGGCCTGTGTACGGCAGTATCTCCTTCCCTGCACGTTATCAGAACACAGAAGTGGCAATTGATGAGAATCATATGCAGAAAGGAATTCTCTCTGAAGGCATTACTGTTACCTGTAATGCAGGGGAAGATATTCATGAAGGACCGGTCCTTGAAACATCAGGGAGCCACAGTTCTACCGGTTTGGTCGAACAATTTTTTGTTTCTGTTTTTCTTTTTTCAAAATTTACCACTCCTTGGTATTTTTATTCAAGTAAAAAAAAAAATCTTAATGGGTTGATCTTGTGAAAGGATCCACTGTTGAAACAGCTTAATAGGTTGATGTAGGTTAATCGGACCTTTTAATCAGATGAGCAATACCACATCAAATTTCCTAAAAGTCTGCTAACGAAATATATATAATGGGTCGAGCCAGGTTGATATGATATGTTTTCCGAAATTTGAGAGGCTTCCGCGTGGGGGAGAGAGAGGGAACCACTAACTTGTCAAGGAAGAGCCCTGGCTCGAGGGCTAATGACAAGTGTCTAAGGTGATGTGCTGGACCAGGCAGCCTGGTACTTACCTGTCAGTCCTCGGACTGCGATAAGTGTCATAAAGATACAAGAGAACATGGGAAACACCGAGATGGTCAGAAACTACCGNTCAACATACAAGAGAAAATGGGAAACACCGAGATGGTCAGAAACTACCGTCCCCAGTTCCGAAATGCACACCATTGAGATCAGACAATAGACTCTCACTCTAATTAGTAGGCCCATAATTCATCAAAAAACAGTAAATGAGGNTTAGATAAGACAATGGACTGTCACTCTAATTAGTAAGCCCATAATTCATCAAAAAACAGTAAATGAGGGTGGAGGGTATATGTAGAAGTCATTGAGCCAACAGCAGGCTATCCGTAAGGATAACAGCATGTGACATGTACCAAGGTATTAAACACCTTAGGGGAGTCATACCTCGAGGGGGAAAAGGCACAATAATGCAATGTACGTCAGCATCAATGTTCTATGAAGAAAAGATAATACTCAACAGTACATAGGATCGTATTGTCACGCGACAACTACCAGCTTCTTGTTTATCCGACAGTCTTTCCCAAATCATGAGATGGGACTAGTTGCCTAGTAGCTATAACTAATATATGTGCGTTTGCCTATGCATTATATATACGGGGTGGTTATCGCCAGTACATCTAAAAGACGACTCGAGCGGCATTCTTTGTGTTTTGGTTGCTTGCCTGCATGCAAAAGAATAGGGCAGCCAAACTCTAATATGGATCGATCAATATCTATTAAACTTTTGGAGAGGGAGCGATCAATTATGCAGACTGACTCAGGTGGTTTTTGGACCAGATCAAGGGTTTCATAATATGTCTAAATCTTTTATCTTTCCTTTATATATTGTTGGAGATGCCATGAATTTAGGGCAAATTAAATTGAGTAATGATATGAACTGATCCGACCGAATATATATCAATCAAATGGTGAACAATAAGCAATAAGAAAAGAAAAGAAAAAGTAAAGGTATCACATTTTTCTAATGGTGTAAGAGGGGCAGTTCATCACCTCTGTTGATATTACTGCCACCGGGAATATCTACCACGATCCTGATGAACATACATAAAATTGGTCTCACGGGGAGAATCGTGAGAGATAATCAAGACATCGAAAACAAACATATGCATGTAGAGGAGCGGCCAAGTGACAAACCAATGGACCCACTCGCGCATGATCGGCTCGCTTGGACTCGGAGCATCGGGATCGGTCATCACCTGATCGTAATAGATGTGATAATGATCAAACGCAGCCAAATGATCATATAGCTATATAGGGGGAAAAAAAGGAAAAAAGAAAAGAAAAACAACGAATGATCGTATAGTCACGTATACGTCTACGAGCTATTGCATGCATTAATTAGTCTGAATCGAGACGGGTAGGTGGCTAACCAGAGTGTAGAGCTCGTCGGGTCCGCCAGATATGGTGACCTTGGGGGCGTCAGCCGCCATTGAGGGCTTGATGTCGCAGCCATTGTTGATGTGCTTCGACCCGTACCTGATGCTCATGCTGGCAGCCGGGACGAACATGTCGACTACATCTCCGATCACTCGACCTACTACAAGAGGGTCAATCGAGGATGCCATGCTAATCGGATTGCGTCGGTGCAACTGAAGAGGAACGAACGGCAGTATGAGGGTAGAACGAAAGAATAGGAAACGAGAACTTATATGTAGAGCGGGGGGGGCTTCTTAATGTGACGACTTATATTGGGGCCGGCGTAAAAAGTGGGGCGTCACCTCGCGGATTTGTGTAATCTACAAGGCATGCATAGGGCACCAAAGCGCATGAGGCAGCAGGGTGCAACACGTGTCCGTGGGACCTCCGAGATTTGTGAGCTTTGAAATCGGGACTGAATGGCACCACCTTCTCCGAAAGCCAAGAGTAAAATAATGTCACACGTGGCAGAGTCTGGGACGTCCATTCAGAGGGGGCCCCACTAGAGTGATGGACGGCTCTGATCTGATGAGGGAAGGCGGGTGGAGCGATATGCGCCCGCGGACATGGTGCAACCTCCACTTAATGAGACCGGTGGTGGTGATAACCGATAAGAGTGAGGGTGACGTATGGATTGGATGAGCTCACGGGACCCACCAGAGAGATCGACCTTTCCCGATGAGGGCTACTGTTAAAAGGTCCGGATTCATCTAATTTTAAGTCCGATCAGTCAGCTGTTAGAGATTGAATCCTGAGAGCCATGAATTTTCATGGTTTCACAAGGAGTGTCTGACTCAAATGACAAGAGAAGCCGAAGCAACCAAATCATTTTCAACTTATGGTGAACCTTATACGGTATCCTAGATCTTCTAATCAATACTTGTACTGTAGTTTATGCTAGGCAAAATCTTTTACATTGAGCATTACATCTCATATTTTAGTGGGTTTGGCCTATTTGACTTGAAGTCAGTTAGTCAGGTGTACACTGATTATCAATTTCTTGATATATGAATTTCCTACCAATTTGAATTGGACAAAACAAGTATAAGGTCCACAGAATTATGAGGAATGCAGACATCTTCTTCAATTTATCTCGAGGCATCCCAAAGCACTGGGCCAACAAACAAGTTGCCACATACTAACAGTTTGCAGTGTGGATAGAGTCAGTCCCCCATGGGCCATGATTCACGTTCTTATCTTATACTATCAAAATAGAAAAAAAAAAAAAAAGGAGTTCTTATCTCATACTTTCATAGTTTTAAAAACCGGACCGGGCCGGCCGGTTCGACCGGGACCCGTCCACTCCCCCGGTTCGGTTCTTACAAAAAAATCCAATTATAATTTAAATGATGTCAAATTCAATTGAACCGGCCCGTTCTGACTTGAACCAATAAATCTAATTGAACCAATGAGAAAATCAGTCAACTTAAAAATAAAAATAAAAATAAAAATATATTATAATATAC
>CXYZ01004533.1:349811-367639 GCA_900006705.1 Sonneratia caseolaris | reverse complement strand
GAATATTATATTATTAATATTATTTATTAAACATGCGGTTCAACCCATTGAACCCCCGGTCCAACCCATGAACCCATACCTTGACCGATTCCCGGTCCGGTCCGGTTTTAAAAACTATAAATACTTTCCTTAAAAAATAACCCAAGAAAATAACGAATTTACAAAATTCTACTCATGATGGAGAACAGATGCAGGGATAGCAATTGCGTGAAATTAAAATCTCCAAGCGCATCAGCAGAAGCATGTCTAAGCATTGCCTAACCATGAGAGAATCGCGAGATAATGGTACAATGCAAAGAGCGACAGAATGATACTGATAGATGATCGTTGAGTGACCCAAGATGAGCTGCCCGAAATATCCGAGGAATCAGCTGCCAGTGGCAGTCCATCGCTGCCTAGGGTGCATGACCGGGAATTGGATCCATCTGAGCTCAGCATGATGGCTCGCAGGACATTTGAGACCATATGGATGTAGGTTGTTCGGTTCTTGGAAAGGAGCCAAGTGAGGCCCATCAGGTGGCAGTCCTTCTTGTGCATCTTGGTAGTCCGGTCCCCCGATTTGCTTGGATCTGAGACGTTCCGTGTGAGCTGCAAAGAAAAGTTTGTTACTGTGAGAAACCGGAAAACGGGATGTCATGGTCCTGATTGACAGAAGAACTGGTTGGTGGGTTTGGATATTAAGAGGCCATGGTAGCAGATAGCAGATAAGTAGGTGCAATGTCTTAATCAGAACTGGTCTCATTATTCCACCTGATGACAAGTAGAGCTGAAGCTACATTTTACAGCAGATGGAAAAGCAAAATCGAGCATTCATTAAGATATTCGGGTTCTTATTAATCCACAGGACTACATGAAGTTGATCATCGACCAATCTCTAGCATATCATTCTTGTAGCACCGTATCAGCAAATACAGTCTCATGTGAACAAATCATGGACTGGACATGGAAGTTCTACTTCTTTTGGACATATGGGGAACTTATGTGGATGCTTCATCCGAAGACCAGCCATTAAGCCAGAGGAAAAGGATCGCTTTCCTTTCTGATCACACGACAAACAAGAACATTTAACCCGAATGGATACCCAAGGTCAACTAACCAGAGGAATTCAAAAACAACATCATCAGCAATCATGGTCCACATGATCACAACATTACAAAAACTACGAAACCATTTCAGTAATGTCAGTTAAAAGGGAACAGAATAGAATGGCAATACAAATCGATTCCATTTCGTACACCAAAAGTTGACTAACTTAAGTGGGAACTACTTGAATATCCTTTTCTTTTTTTTATTCCGTGGATGAACTACTGATTCGGGTTTTCTGTCTGGCAGCCAACAGCTCTGGTTCTCACTCAATCGTGATTTACACACTGGCTTCACCTATTGCAGAGCAAAAGCACACTGAATCCAATCGAGCAAATTCTGCAAGTTTAACAAAAACTAATGGCAATGAATTGAATTTCAAGATACAAGACTCACCTGATGGAGACTGTTCAGGCAGTTAGAGCAACCATCGAGACCCGGAAACCCGTTCTTCGTTTTGCCTCCATTGAAGCAATCACTCTCCAACTTTTTCACATTCTCATTCCCGCGCAGCTTCCCGTCGGGGCCGATGGAGAACACCTCCGGGCAAGTCAGCTGGTGGAGCCGGATGCCACAGTAGCAGTAAACGACGTCGCACGTCTCGTTGGGCTGAGACAGTCTCACCCCTCTCTCCTTCAGCGCTTTTCCCAGCCCATCCACGCACGTCTCCGAGTCGTCCGGCAGGAGCGGCATGTCGTAGGGCGGGGAAGCGTGGCCCGACAAGGCCGGGCCACCCGCGGCGGCAACGGCATCACCGAGGGCGGTGGAGGAGTAGGCGAAGTAGAGCCACGCAGCCAGCACTGGGCAGCAGCGGGAGCGGTGGAGCTCCCCGCTGCAGGCGGAGTGGAGGGCAAGGAAGAGCTCGTCAGGGAGGTCGAGGTGACAGCCGGCGGCGGCGGCAGCGGCGGACTGCTCGGGAAATGCAGGGATTATGGCGCGAGGGGATGGGGGGAGGTGCAGTGGCTGGACTGTGTCAGGCTCAGGTGCGGCGGAGCTGGCCCGAAGGAGGAGGTAGGAAAGGACAAGGACAAGGACAGCGTAGAGTAGTGTGGACATTGGCGTACAGCGAGACGAGCTCAGAGAGAGAGAGAGAGAGAGAGCGAGCGACCTCGGAGCGTTGGTGGAGTGGGAGGATTGCTTTTCTTGTGTGGAACAGGTGAATGAAGGGACAGCTTCTGAGTTCTTGTGTATGGAATTAAATGGTATCAGTTGGATACCTCGAGTGAATTATAAGGGACTGGCATTTGCTACTATGCTATGAACTAAAGAGTTAGGGACCATTATACTTAATAAAAAAAAAAACACACGGATTTCAACCCCTACTCATGATATACTCGACCGGATCTGTTAATCATGTCTTTTCTATTATTACAAAGAAAAAGACGTAACCTAGAAATGAACCGTGAGAAGAGGGTGAATGACGGGGTAGAGAACAAGACAACTGAATTAAGCCATTTCTGCTTATTTTGTGTCTTGTATTGGTCATCGATTCATGGTTATTATCTAGCTACAAGGGGGAAGCTCGGGCTTGAAGAAGCAAAATATCAAGAGTACAGTACTCTGAGACACGTTGTTGGCCACCCTTGAAGAGTCCAATTAGCACATTACATGCCCGATGAGCTTAAGGTCCGAGGACAGCATGCTCATAGCATATATAGAGCTCATTTATCAATTGCGATGATCAAACATCAAAACATCTCCATGCTGGTCATATAAGATAAGGGTGCACCATTGATGGGACAGAAAAAGGCAGATGGACAACGTGGAGGTGTGGAGGAGTCCGGTTGCCTCCTTGGTCGGGTTAGTAAGATCGTACAAGACAAAGTAGGGATGTTGTCTCGGGCTAGCTACTTCATTGTCAGTGGGACTCGGTACAATTATTGTGCGGAGAAATCGCATGACCTTCTGAGAACATGTAGCCAGTTACGAGTGCCATTGCGCTGCAATATAGAGTTGGATAGATCGGCACTGTTTGAATTTAATGTAAAGTTAGGGTACATGATAATGTTAGAACTAGGGTAACCAAAGAGACTCTTTTAAGTTAGGGTTAGGATTTGTAATATCGTAACATGAGTCAATTGAAGTGGGCTGACCACTTATTTGTCGTAAGTAATATTTCAAATTCTGCCTTGGGAAGAAGAAATCCCATTCCCAGTGTACATGAAGGATCCGTGACACTTCATCCCTCCAAGACAAAACCCCTTCACATGAATTGTTTTATCCCGTCTTCCAAATTTTACTTTCATACTTGTATAAAAAAAAGGATAAAATTATTATTAACCGAATAGTACGTTTAGGAATTTTGTCTAAACCATCCAAATTAAACAGTATTTACGCACCCCGAAATACATGTACATATATATAATTTAGAGCCGTTCTCTGGTAGAGTAAATGAGTGGCCTCTATAATGCGTTAATCACTTGGAACATATATATATATGTGTGTGTGTGTGTGCGCGCGCGCGCGCATAAAAAGAGAAAATGTATTAGTTTTTCTCTGATTTATCTCATGGTTATGGTATTAGAAAGAATTATATGTTTATATCAACATAATTTGGTGATATTTATACGAGTGGTTAATAATAAATTACATACTTAAGTGGGCTTACCAAGAACTGTATTCAATAAAATTTCAACCATATAGTCTCACAAACTACTCTTAAATAGTAATGTTTGGAGATTAAAAAAATTCAAACGAACAATGCTAGGCCAGAATCATTAGATATTGTGTTTATATCATGTTATGTTATATTCTTTTTTTTAATTTTTCTATCGTCCTATTAATATTATTTAATTATTCCACTTTCGGAATCTCAGAATGCGCCATTCCGACAACGATTCCCTCGATCTCATCTGCTGCTACATAGAAAACTGAATCCTATATTATGATACGGCTGATTGCATTAATAAAAATAAGATTTAATTAATATGATATTGAGAATAATATTTTTTTTCGAAGACGACATTATTCCATGGAAAACATCTTGTCAGAACCCTTGCCCTTGGACTTTGAATATTGAGGAAAGGACATGCCATCTCTCTCTCTTCTTGTTTTTTTTTTTGTTTTGATCGTATGATGAGATCTCTAGACAGTAAAGACGATTCAATATGAGGCTGTCCCAATGTGTGAGTACCTTAAAAATCCTCGTGCCCGCGTGAATATGCTGTTGAAGTTAATGCACCCAGTGGATTCACTGCTCCAAGCGTGTGATAAAGTAAATCCTCGATCACCAACTCGCTCTTGATCACGAGGAAAAAAAAAGCTTCATGGACATTTAAAATATTCGAGATAGTCTAATTCATATTCACATTATTTCTGCTAAAGGGATTAAATACTACTCCGAAGGATGTTTATAATGTGGTTGATCGAGAGAGACAGGCCACCGGCGCTGGGAAGTCATGGCAAAAAGGTGGATGTGTCTGCCCCCACTCAAATGATTAGTTTCGTCAAAGCATGATTAAAGTGTTGGTGTCAGTTTCCGATCCAGCTTGTATATATCTGGATTGTCATGAACCCGTAATTGAGTTTCATAACTTGAGTGCATGTGATATCTCAGATGCGATGGATTTCTTGATCGAGATTACATCAGTTAACGAGGCGTATTGAAGCTAAAAATATTGCAGAGATCAAAAGAGAATCATTGAGCATCGTGGATACCAGTTCATTACACATCACTTCCAGACACGATAGAAAAGCATCTAGCTATGCAAGATGATCTCCCCCGTTAACTTGTATTAACTACCACGGCTGTCCTCTCCGCTCTCGGTGGCTTCCAAAGATGTTTTCTCTGTTCTACAATTCAGCCGCTGATTGGGGAGAGAATTTCCCCTAGTTGGGACGAGTTCTGCCGGTGATCCGGCCATTGTGATCACTTTTGGCTTGCTTATTTTTACTTTCAGTTATCAATTGTAGCTTCGACTTCTTTGTTGTCTGCTGGAAAATTCAAAACAAGCCCAAACCCTCGATGCCTCTCTGCTTCTCCGACTAGGCTCGATCGTCCCGTCCTCCAGTGAGATCTCCACTCCGGCAAGTAGATCTCCTTCTTCGCTCCCTCGGTTTTCTAGATCCCTCAGCTTTGGCTAGCTATCTTTGTCATGGTAATAATCACTTTTTCGTCTTAGCCTCCCTAACTGCTACTAGATCCTAGCCGATCTAAAGTTCTCCTACCCAGATTGGGGGTTAGGAGTAGGAGGCTATTTTCTTTATCCTCCCTGATGGCATGTAACCCATATTTTTCAATCATAATTGGGATATTGTCAGTCCAACCGTTTGTGAAACCATTCAACATTTCTTTTACCACAGCCACAGGTCGTCATTTATTAGACAATGGAATTGCACTTTCATCACTCCTATTCCTAAAATGCATGGGGCAAGAGGGAAGAAGCTGGCTCACCATTTCAAGCAGAGGCAAAAGCTCTTCAAAAGCTCTTCTCTTGGCAACCAGGATGGCCGCTGATAAAGGATGGAGCAATCTTCAATTTTTGACAGATTCCTCACTTTTTAGTAGATTCTATTAGGTTCCCAGATGATGTTTCCTTTGATGTCTGTAATGTTATTCATGATATTAGGAATCGATTGAGTTTGTTTAGATTGGCTCAGGTGGAGTGGTTAAATTGATTAGATAATCTGGAGGCACAGAATCTAGGGCAATGGGGATCTTCGGTTGATGATGATGGCCTGTACGTGTTGTACGAACAGCCGTCTACTCCTTAATATAATTTTGAACTTGCTCGGGAAAAAAAAACTACCAAATTGGTCGAGTAACGGACTCCATCACGAAGGCTTTTGTATTTTACTTGTAATAATCATTAACTTCTCAAAACAATTATCTAAAAAAAGAAAATTTATATAATAACATTACTTTCAATTCAATAATTTAAAACTTTTAAATTTAATTTTTATTATAAGATTTTTTTTACCTTTTATTTTATTTTATTTTCACTCCTTCTGTCTTATTTTGAAGTCATAATGAGGAAAAAAAGATCAGTTCTCCTACTCGGGGCTACTTTTCCCTTTAGTGTAACCATAACAATAAAGAACTCAACAGGAGGGAAGATCAGCCGGGGGAGGAAGCAGCTTCTGGGCCGGGCCGGGTCCGTCAAGAACGACGAGCGCCATTGCAAGGCCCCACGAGGTGTGCTCCTCGAGGTGGCAATGTACGAACCAGACCCCCGGGTTGTCAGCCTGGAAGCGGATTGCAGCCCACCCGCCGGTGGGGACGGCGACAGTGTTCCTCCCGGGTGGATCCACAAGGTTGTATCTGGTGGCGTCGGAGCTCGGGTCGTAGTTCCCGAAGCCCTGTCCAACAATGAAGAAGTTGTGCCCATGGATGTGGATCGGGTGGTTCTCGGTGCTGAGGAAGCTCGTTCCCTGAAGCACGATCTCGAGTTTTGTCCCATAGGGTACCATTAGAAGCTTGCTGCCGAACTCAGCGTTCATGTTTTCAGCCAGTGGGTCAACCCCGGTAAAGTCGAACTCCTCGGGTGGCCGCTCAGGGAAGTTGGAGGCGAGTGAGTCCACGGTCAGGTTCTTCTTGTAGTGCTGCTCGAGGACTGAGCTCGTGAGTGGCCGCACAAAGGACTGGTTGTTCATGGATGCGAAGTATCTCTTCCCGTTGTAGCCCTTGCAAGTCATGTTCACGGGGCAATCCTGGAGGTTCAGGCTAACTGTGACTATGACCCGTTTATCAAACGATTTCGGCACCTGACATGGGTATTGACGGGATGCAAGGCTTCGAGTCTTCCGGGCGAGATCGGTGGTGAACGGGGTGTCAGACATCCGAGGAAGGTTGGGAACTTTAAGGTTGTAAGGAGTAGCACTGCTGCGTGGACTAGATTTGGTCTTGTCGTTGTACCTTAGGAATCCTATGGAGGAGGAGTTGTCAAATGGGAAGTCGGTGGTGAGGTACGGGGTGATTGCCATCGGGAACATTCCCGATGGATCGGGGGACTGGTCGGCGGTGAGGAGGACGTTGGTGGTCTGGCCTGGGGCTACCATTACGGCTGGGGTTGAGAAGGGTTTCGTGTAGGCCGCATCGACCTCCACAACAGTCAAGGTGTGGTTAGCGACAGCAAAGAAGAGCTCGTCATTCAGCGCCGCATTGATGATCCGGAGCAGGTAGATCTTCCCCCTGTCCACGGTCTGGATGAAAGTATCTGCAACGCCGGTTCCACACAGAGAATTCAATCAAAACCATGAAAGGTCGATGCGAGAAAGTTGGGCGTAGTTAACCCTCCAGAGTAGGGATGCTGGGAGAGAGTATCGACTATCGAGTTGAGGGAAGGAACGTATACCTTTGGCGGAGCAAGGGTAGAGAGGGCCCGGGAGGCCATTGATGGTGTAGCAATCGGACGAATTAGGGCCACCACCATATCTCATCATCTCACTTTCCACTGCATCCACATCTCCATTCCACCATTCCCCTGTGCCCATTTCCCCCACACCATCAACATCTATAATCAGTGCTATTCGCCCACAATGTCCGGATCAAATACCAACAGATATAAAGTAGAAGTTTCCCACGCATCAAAACATACATATGTATGTCATTGATAAATGAGATTGAGCTTTAGGATTTACCGAATATAAGGGGGATCTCGCGATGGATCGGAGAGGGAAAAGGGTAGGGAAAGCGAGGGTAGATGATGAAGGCGCCGTGGACGGAGGCGCGTTGCCAGGCATAGTGAGCGTGCCAAAAGAGAGTGCCCCTTTGGTCCAAAACACTGAACTTGTAGGTGTAGGACTGCCCTCCTTTTATGGGGCACTGCGTTATGTACGCCGGCCCGTCGGCCCACGCTGTCCTGTATTGCCTCACCCCGTGCCTGCAATATGCCCCCACCAAAAAAAAAAAAAAAACTTTTCATATATTTCGAATTATTTCACATTGAACTATGAATCTATGATATATATATATATATGTGTGTGTGTGTGTGTGGGCGTGTGTGTATGGTATGGGATAATGTAATGAGTGTCGATGGATTTTTCTCATATTAAAGGGATAAAAGGAAAAGAGGATTAAAAAGTATAAGAAATTCTAATTAAATCAATAGATGATCAAATGCTCTTTCTTTGTATAGATATGTTAATACGGATATATTTTGCTCATCTATATATGGATGTATAGTAATCGTAGTGTAGTTATTTCCCTTCATGTTGAATATGCTATTAATTACCTATATAAGTTGGTTAAGATAATTTGACATCTCTTTATCTTACGAAAGATCTCAAATTCGAGACTTACGAATATAAAAAATTTATTTTTAGAAAGTTTTACTCATTAACAAACTAATTCGATTTGAATTTAAATTAGTTAGAGTCTAATATATTTATAAATATTAGATAGTTTTCTTTAAAAAAAAAGCTTTTAATTATTTGGTAGATTCAATTAATTGCTAGAAGCTGCCATTTAATTAGAAAGCGCATCTCGCCGACGCATCATTGAGCATCAAATATGCATTAATTGGTAAAGAGATACAGACTATGTGGCTTTTTGCACACCGACCAATCTTTCCATATGTGATAGCTAGCTTATGGCTATGGAAGGAACTGGTAATAATTTTGGCACGCCCTAATCGTGGCTGTGAACTAGTTGATTCAACATTTCATCATATATATATATACATAAACGCCACACCGACAAAACCCTGATGATTAATAACACTGGTCGGAAGCCTATGATAATAACATAGGAGTACTGTCAATACGAATTACAATTACAAGAATCCTGCAAGAGTCTCATTTATCTATACACAATTGATTCACTAAATTTCCTAAATTGTGGTGAATTTCTCTTATATATTGGCCTTAATTTCCCAATGCAAAGATCTCTACTCATTACGTTATAAATGGACAAAAACAAACATTTTTAATCCCGACATATCAGTGTACCTAACATATATTATATTATAATTTCTTTTATGTGCTTGTGTAGTCGCATATAAGTAATCATAAACGCACATAAGTGATGTGCTTCTCATGGCTGCAGCTAGCTATAAGCGGCAAGAGATCATCATCATCATTAAACTACCAAGCCGGTGGGGTGTATGTGCTTTAATAATGCTCCTTTTTTTATGCATATCATTTTATATCTAAAAACTCAATATATTCCATCAATATGTATCCAGTTTTGTTGATATATCATTAGAAAGAATTTTCTCAATTAACAAGTAATATCGAATGACCTTTTCCAATTCATGAATGTTCTAAGTTATGATCATTTAAGTGTTTCATGCCGACCGGAGACATCATAATTATTGACAAAAGCGGGAAAAGAAATCAAACTTGAAAGACCAGAGACTTTCAGTCTCAGCTTTGGCATCGATCTGTAGAAGGGAGAAGCTTAATGACAGGTAGGGTAAAGAGAACGGACGGAGAAAGGCAAACGAAGAACAAGCAACAAAACCCTAAAGAAAGAACCCAACGAATGATGGCTTCCCGACATCAATGATAAGGCAAACGCGTGCGCACTCACCAGTGTATCGTAGTGCTCTTCGCGATGCGATTTGTGACTTTGATTTCGATGCTGTCGCCTTCGTGTACTGCTATCGTCGGGCCGGGGTATTTCCCGTTCACTGTCAGCAGTGGCTTCGAGTGGCACAGCCTCGTCACCTGCTTCCACTCCACCTGCACTCACATATATATATATATATATATATATATATAAGATTGTCGATACACACATATAGGTCAAGCTACCGCATTCCGTACAGAGAGATTTTTTCCTAAGATAGCAATGTCGTACAAGCGGCATCATTTCCGACAGTGTCGAACGCAACTTGACGAGCAAGAACGAGATAGGGAGATCGACACAGAGAGACGGATAAGAAGGAGCTTACATTGAAGTGAAAGCGTTTGGTGGGTGGAGAAGCAGAAGATGTGGTGTCAGTCCAGGAGAGTATCAGAAGAAATGCCCATAGAAAGCAATGACAACGTTGCTTTGTGTTGTTTCCGACAATGCAAGAGGAACCCTTCATGTTGCCCCGCAACAACAAATCTCTCACTTGCTTTGTGTTACCATAGAATGCCCCATTCCGCACATGCCTATTTATGCACGTAGATAATTCTTTCTCTATTGTAAAAGGGGACCCATAAGGCTATAGAAGATAAAATGAAAGATGAAAATAAACAGTTATTAAAAAAATTTACTGACGATAGTTAAATCATGAAATCATAAGCTTCTTTGTTTTTTTTTTCCCATTTTTCCATCCTCCTTAAATCAGTAAATTATAATTTGCATTATCTTACTTGTATTCTCCTGATAGAATTTGCTGGCATGCAGTAGGTGACGTATCCTGTAGATTATTTATAAAAAAAAAAGAAGAAGTCATGTTAAGTATAGGGTACACTTCATATGTCATGGGACGGGGCGAAATATTTTGATAACGTATCTCATCCCCACAGATGAGTTTTTCCTCCTTCCCATGGTGACAGAAAGGTCGTGATGGCAACACAAGTGTTGAAGTTTCTAGCGAGATGAATTTGAGTTAATAACAAGTGAACCGGCGGCCGTCTTGTCTTAGTACCATGCCAATGTCATCTGGGTCCGATTCATACTCCCGTCCCCGATTCTCTTTTTAGCGGTATAGGAAAAGGGTTCCTGATCCAAGGCCACCACCATACAGACCCATCTCCTTCAGCCAATTTGCAGTTTTTTAGATTCTCTATTTATATAATTAATTTATTGGGGGAAAAAAGAACTGTGAAGGGAAAATCTTATGATAATTAATTAATTGACGGGGTTGGTGGGATTTTGGTCGAGACAGAGTTGGACGAGCTCAGCCTCCAGCCTCACTTGCGAGATGGAATAAAATTCGTCGCCATCAGTCATCTCTCCTCTTCTCATTTTCCGACGAGATTCCAAGAAAATACAAAATTAAACTCATCAAGCACGAGAAAAAATGAGACACCAAATAAATTAATTTATCCAGAGCTGCCACACCTGATTCATAGTTATTCCAACATTTTAGCATGAGATAACTTTTTTTATAAATTATTTAATATTTAAAATTTAAATTAACCATTAAATTCGAGTTTAGTTAATTTATTTTCAATCCACCAATATTTGATATCCAAATTTTTTTGTGAATATTAAGAAAAGTGAATTCAAAATCTATTTATTTAATCACAACATAATACCGTTGTACTGAAATTTTAATTAGTATGTACCTAACTATTCTATCTCGTGCTAGGTACATTTAATTGACAATATTGAGAAAATGAATAAAAATTAATGCTTTTGGAAAGTTTTATCTTGTTGTATTAATGAAATTCAGATTTAAATTAACTGTGACCACTAAATTTTCAAATATTTCTAAAACTAGAGAAAAATTAATGTTTTGAGGCCAGGCTAAGGGTTGTCTCCCTCGTCAGAGTGATGGAATCAATTGAGGGGCGGGAAAGATCAGACGGGTAGCAGGGACAGGACATTGGGACGACTTTTGTCACAGAGCTCTTTTCACCAACCCCAGACTTGCCAATACATTACAAAATTTTCCAATATAATATATAGTTTTTGTAAGATATATATATATTTACAGTATACAGTTTTTCATCGGATTCAGTGTTTTGTTGCGGGGTTGCTAATTATTATACATGTGAAGTTAATAATTCGGTAAGTTTCACGCGGCGGAAGCAGAGATCCACGATGCAGTCCAGTGGCCACGACCAACAGTGCTCGAGGCATATGGAGATGTGATTAAATTGGCATGGAAGAGAGGTCTTGAGAAAACATGACCAGCATACGTCCATGACTAGCAAAGTCATCCAAATCTTTTTAAGGTAAAAAAGGGTTGGCAAATTTGTGAATTCCTTTTTAGCAAGCTTATCTTATCATCGAGTAATATATGAAAAGCATATAATTAAAATAAATGAGTAAATTCGATATTAATTACATGAATAATTATCGTAACTGTTATTGACTAAAAGACACGACCACTTACGATTTTATGTGTAACGACAAGTGATATAACATGTCCAACGCGGAAGATGACAAGCCTGGGAAGTCCAAATCTTTTGTGGTTCTTTTTTTAATTGTTGCGATAATCGAGGAGAGATTAGGGTTAAAATATTAATGGAAAAACATATATATATATATATATATAATTTTAAAAATCAGATCGGATCAACTAATTTGATCGAGAATCAGTTAATTATCTGGTTTGATTTGTAGAATTAATCAAATTATAATTAAAATGTGGTCATATTCGATTAAACCGAATGGTTGCTAAATCAGGTTCACATGAACACCGAAAGGCAAGAGTGCAAAATATCTATAGCTTATCCACCCACTCTTGCTATGGATATAAATAATTCTCTTTCCCTTTTTCCCCTAATTTTTTGTAATTAAGGTTTGGAAATGGCAAAGAATAGAGGTTGATATATTGATATTATTTTTAATTTAAAATTAAAAAATTCTAATAAATTCTTTATCAGTATAGCTAATAATCTTCTGGCATGGCCTAGGCTAGCACAGCCAGATAATTTTATAGGCATATATACCAAAAATTATTGGCATGTGCCGGCTCAAATATTAATTTTNATATTAAAACAAAAACAACGCTCTTAAATTACATCTAACATATTTTCGCTATATCAATTAGATTTGGAAGGTAGAAATGGGAAAACAAATACGCTAATTAAATTAAGTTGAGTCTTAGTGGGGCTAGGCCAGTGGCCCAATAAGTATTCCAACCGAGCTCAGGCCTATTATTATTGGGCCAATGTCTTATTGGACCGTGCCGGCCCACACCGATTTGCCAGCTCCACTCATTAGTAGGATCGCGTGTGCTCCCCTGTCCCATTTTCTCCTACTCCACACTTTAGGTACCCAGCTGATATTGGGATGAATGGATGAATTGGTGATGCTCCTACGAGGACTATGCCCCCCGGACACATGAATTTAAGAGGTGAGTCGGACAGTTCATTTCCTTGTTTAATAAATAAAACAAGAATTACAGTGAGGAAGGCTAGGTTAATAGAAATAACTCAATATTTTGAACAATGAAGGAATGGATAATTTTTTTTCTTGCTACAACAAGCATTTTCCCCCATGGAAAAGTTGTACCCACTCGACCATTTTGACCTTCAATACGCATTGGATTTCAATGGTTTCAAGAAAATTTCGCGTACCCATCATGAAATAGCACACAATCAAATTCAAGTAAGAGAAAAAAAAAAGAGTATGTATCAATCGATGACGTCAATAATGCATCATAATTTGTGCTAGTTATAGCAATCTACTTTATCTGTCTCGCCACATTATTGTTAAGCTACATGGTTATGTAGAATTTTGTCGGGATGGAAGGTTTCCAAGGAATTAAAGGGAGGATGATTTCTTTCCCATTAATTATGAGTTTAAAAAGATCGGGGAAAATATTAAAATAAATGGTATAAGATCAATACTACGTATCAAAATTCCTGTATTTTTTTTTTCAATAGATAATGGAAATTTCAGGCAACACACTATCTTGCCTATTGGTCTAGAGGCTGCTGACAAGAAATGCGAGAAAGCCACCTTTCAAGAGGTGATGCAATGCAATCTACTCAAAATTCCGCCCGTCAGCCAGCCTTCGTCTTCCCTTTGAGTCCTGTTCTTCATTCGACGTGGCGTAAATGATTCCGCATTAGATTCTCCTGAAGAATAAGACTGAAGACACTACGTAATACGTTCTCGCTTCTGTCACGGTTAATTTTCTGGGAATCCGACCGATGCTTGAGGTATAAGACGGACGGTGCCCCTTGGACAGCTCTTGCTGTCCGTATCGTGGACAACGAATCCATTGCAATGAGTCAAATCTCGTCAACATGCACGGCTGCCCACAGCTTACATTCAATAATTGATTACTAGGAATGGACCATCTCAGTGCCTTATCAAGTGAATCCACTCTGTTAATTGGCATAAACCTGTTTGAATTGGTAAACAGCCACCCTTACCCTTGAAAGAGTGCGTAATAGCTCACTGATCGAGCACTCTTGCGCCGATGCCGAATTTAATTACTAAACTAAATGACTAAAAATGTTGAGAGGATGTAATGATCCGAATGAATATTACACTTCGCACACACGTTGCTGGTCACGCGACTGAGGTTAGTTCTCAGACGTGCATTTCAACTGGCACTACTACTCGCTGAACTGTTGAAGAACTCGATCTTGTTCGGGGTAGATGATTCATTCCATGCACGACGAGTCCGACTCACATGCAGTTCTAGCCAGCATAGATGGTAAAAGGGGTTCCATGCTGTGTGGCACTAATCTTCAGCATAAAAACCAGGAGATGTCGAGTTAATTTCACTTTCAACGGTGAAGCATTCTGTTGATGTTCGTCTAGAGGGCCTCCCTCTTTCCCGATCTGGAATTCCGAGTCACAAGTCCGTATTGGAATCTCATGTAATCCTCGCAAGCAACGGACAGGCCTCCTCATCTTTGGCTAAAGCAAGGCACTGTGAAAGCTCAATGTAACAGCTCCTTCCCGTCCCTGTCAGCGGATGTTATGGCCGAGTTTTCTTGTGCAAATGCTGCAGAAAAAGAGCCGCTTCACCTTTTCGATATGAGAGTGAATACCAGTACAATCATTCTCCTACTTTTGTGTGGAACACTGCCTACAAGCAATGGACATTTGCTTCCTTCCACTGTTCGGCTCAGAGTAATATAGGAAAAGTGCATCTCTGGTTGGAAATTTTAGAGGCTTCCCCATTTGTTACCACTCACGACAACGGAACCAAAGTAACTGCTACTGATGTAGTTAGTAATCCTAAGGTCAGGTTCTATCCAAACGGATCC
This sequence comes from Sonneratia caseolaris, assembly GCA_900006705.1. Classification (NCBI taxonomy): domain Eukaryota; kingdom Viridiplantae; phylum Streptophyta; class Magnoliopsida; order Myrtales; family Lythraceae; genus Sonneratia; species Sonneratia caseolaris. Next base: position 352,780 of record CXYZ01004533.1, on the reverse strand, counting down.
CGGTTAATTATAATAGAGAGAGCATCATGCTCGGAGAGCTGCAATCTTCTGGGCCAGCCTGTGGACTGCCTCATCAGTCGGTTCATTCATGGTATCCTCAGGCTGAAAAGAGGAGATAAGGAAAAGAGAGACTGAACCAAAGAACCATGCCAATAAATGGTCCTAGATTCGATCTTCTCTATCTTTATGAATCGTGCATTACCACTGTTTGTTTTCCTTGGATGCGGATGCACTTAGGGGCACTGATACTTGGCTCTTCAGCGAGCTACGGGCAATGAAATTTGTCTTTGATGGGCCATTCTGCGAGTCTGAGGTCACATTTTCTGAGGAATCAAATTCCTTGAAAGGCTCTCAAGAGTCATCCCAACAGATCTCCAAGTTCCTCTGCACTACAATGATGGTTTTTCAACCAGCCGCTTGAATCGATTGACATCACCGAGTCGAGAGAAAAGGGGGAAAAAACGCACAATGTAGTCTCTGTTTGTTCATGGTAGGTGTACAATACTAAAACAAATGCAGAAGTCAGATCGATCCATATGAGCTTGGATCTCATTGTGAAGCCCATGTGGGTAGTCTCGATCACTAATCCAAGTCCTTGACAATCTTATTTTAGCCAGTATCCTAAGAAAAAGGAAAAAGATATCGAGAATTCTCGTTCTCTAGCTAAAACAACTGGCAATTCGCTTTTCAAGATATGCGTTATCAATTGGTTTTGGTGCAGAGAAATTAAAAAAGTACATATATAGAGAAGTTTCCCATACGAGAAATATGACTCACTAGTTCAAGTCCACGAGAACTTCTGATCCGTGATCATATTAGATTTTGACCCAAAAACAAGAAACACATGTGCTGGTGATAAAGTCGACAGATTTGAACGATCCAATTTCTGGTTGAATTCAGAAATATATATTAGGGAAATCATACGATCTTGCAGGAAGGCATCGTAAGGGGGGGAAAAATGCTTGATTTCCACAATATCGGGGTCAGGGTGTCTGAGCAGACGGAGGAGCTTTAATTCTCTCAGGATCCTGGTTGCGTGGGAGACATGCTCGAAGACGTCACTTACCTTCTTTATTGCAACTCTCTTCCTGGTGTGAATATGTCCCAGGCAGAACCGACTACAGCATAACTTGCTTCTCCGACGACTTCTTGGATTTTGTACCAGCCTGTCTCACCACACTCGGTGAAGAATTCCATGTTCAAGGATCCCCGAAGAATAAAGGAGCACTTGCCTGTTAAATTAGTTTCAATCGTAAGGGTAGTAATATAAGTAGCAGAAACAAATGAATACTCAGCGTGGAGCTGCAAATCTGAAGAGTTGAAATCAAATAACTCATCCATGCCCAACTCAAAGATCTGTAATGAAACGGCCAAAAGTTCTGCAAATAGAGCTTCTTCAGCCTGCCAATTCAAGTTTGTAACCTAAACATCAGTTACTTGATAACACCTACAGTTAACTCTTACAATGGAAGCTTTCAGAGAAAATAATTCTTCTCTTGTCCTGCATCTAATTAATGGGGCCAAAATTTTCTGTCTGTCTGCAAAACCGTCAGATTGAAAAAGAGCCTAAAGAATCACACTCCCAGCCAGGCGGAACAGGAAAATGAATTGAAAATGCCCCATGGATAGGTTCATCAACTAATCATCAGAGAAAACGTACGAGATGCAAACTGTCCATGAAGGGGAAAGAAATATTAGCCTTTAAGTAAGTTCAGTAAACTATCGCATTCCTTAGGAGATGAAGCTGAAAGAGCAGCCTTGCTCTTCAGAATATGGACGTCAGTGAATCATCAAGTCATTACCAGAGCACGAATTTAGTAATGGAGATGCAAGACAGTAGCTTCTTCAGTAAGTTTCGATAAACAATCACATTCACTTAGAAACAAAACTGAAAGAGCCATCTTGCCCTTCATAATATAGTCATCAGTGAACCATCCAATCATCGCCGAAGCCCAAAACTAATAATGGAGATCCAAGATAATAGCTTCTTCAATTAATCCGATAGACCAACACAAGGCACAACTAAAAGATGACCGGAAGGAAAAAAAAAATTCCACCAAAAGCGATGCCGCCCTACAAAACGCAACCAACCATGAATCAATCATGTCAAGTCATCAATTTCACACGCACCCAAATTCCCCAAAGCTGAGCATGGGTGGGACAAGAGACCAGAGCATGGTGATAAAGCTGAGTAGGACGACCACTTAGGAAGGCGCCATGAGAAGAGAGATCGATGGTAAACTGGCCAAGAGAGTGGTGGCTGACTTAAGGAGGGAACACCAAGAACTGAGACCATGTATTGTCAAAGTGACAAGCGAGATTCACGGTTCCAAGGGTAGGGAACAAGGAGAGAATACCATACCTGGTGAGAACTCCAACGCTATGACCCGATTCACTGTGATACCATGAAAACAGGAGAATCTTGAGGTAATTCCTCACTCGATTAGTGGGACATATTATTAGATATTTAGCAAAACATTGGGATGCCAAGGTTACAACGCCATCAAATTCTCATCAATCTCTCAATCATCTCATAATTAAGTTAAAGCCATTACCGTTAATAATCACCCGCAACTCCTTCTCAAATTATGTTGACACTGATTACTCTTCACGAGTCCCCTTCTATGTACAGTGGACTTCGTGGTACGAGTAATGATTCATAAAGGGGAAATTGTAAATATGGTCATCAACTTTACCTTGTTAATATTTTTTGTCCTACCCTTTTATTAGGGTTTTTTTTAATTTCCACCTTTTCTCATTTAAATAGACTTTGAGTACTCTTAATATTTAAATATTAAAGAGATTTGATGACATATTAAAAATAATAATAAATTAAATTGAATATAAAAAGGAAATAGAAAAGTGGGTAAGTGACCAAGGTTAATTTTAGGAAATTTATCTAAAGATTGAGTAAAAGGAAAGAAAAAAAGATAATTTAAAATTGTAAAATAAAATCTTTAAAATTTATA